>ML812507.1:139213-156598 GCA_009831015.1 Picea engelmannii
ATTCCAGTGCATCAGATACATTTACATGGAAAAATGATTCACTATGGTACAAAGATCGCTTATATTTATGTAATAACTCCCAACTCAAACAAAAGGTACTATTGGAATTGCACACCTCTCCAGTAGGAGGGCACTCGGGATTTATGAAAACCTACCATAGAGTCAAGAAGGATTTTTTTTGGGATGGCCTTAAAACTGATGTTCAAAGTTTTGTGGAAGAATGTTTGGTTTTCCAACAAAATAAGGTGCAAACAATTAAGAACCCAGGTCTTTTACAACCATTATCCATCCCAACTCAGCACTGGGAGGAGGTTTCCATGGATTTCATCACAGGGTTACCGAAGTTTGAGGGAAAGAGTGTCATCATGGTGATTTTTGATAGACTGACCATGTACACACACTTTTGTGCACTCTCTCATCCCTTCAAAGCTAGTATAGTTGCCACCACATTCATGGAGACAGTTCAAAAGCTACATGGCAGCCCAAAGATTATTGTAAGTGACAGAGGTCCCATCTTCACTGGACATTTTTGGATAAAATTATTTTCTTGTTTGGGTACTCAATTGGCTCATAGCTCATCCTATCATCCTCAATCTGATGGACAAACCAAGATAGTGAACAAATGTCTAGAAGGCTACCTTCATTGCTTTGTCTCTGATAAACAAACACAATGGTTCAAATGGTTACCCTTGGCAGAATGGTGGTATAAAACTTTCTTTCATACTGCAACAAAAATGACACCATTTATGGAACTTTTTGGATACCACCCTCCTTCCATCACTTCTTCTCTAAAAGAAAAATCTAAGGTTCAAGTAGTGGAATATCACATCAAGAATCAACAACAAGTTCTCCAAATCTTAAAGGACAACCTGAACATGGCACATAATCACATGAAACAACAAGGAGATCAACATTGTAGTGAAAGAAGTTTTTGAAGTAGCGGATTGGGTGTTTTTAAGACTATAACCATACAAACATATGTCCCTCAAGCAAGCCAAGAAGGATAATAAATTATCACCAAATTACTATGGCCCTTATAAGGTGTTGCAAAAGATTGGTACTATGACATACAAATTGGAGTTGCCTGCATCTTCACGAGTACATCCAGTTTTTCATGTTTCATACTTAAAGAAGGTTATAGGCGACAAGATCCCAATTCAAACTATATTTCTAGAACTTGACGAGGAAGGAAAAATCATATTGGAGCTTGAAGCCATCACTGCCACAAGAATTCGCCAGCTGAGGAATAGATCCATTTCAGAGTATCTCATTAAATGGAGGAAACTACTGGTTGAAGATTCCACTTGGGAAGATGAGTCTTTTATACAGTTCAACATCCAAAGTTACTCAAGCGTTGCACACAACACTTGTCTCAAAGGTAGGGGCATGTTAAGCCCTAATATTGTCTCATTACCCCTTGATTGGGGCATATTACATTAGTAATGTTATTTTATTTATGTTGTCTTTATTCCATTAGTTGTAATTATACCTCCTAGTATCCTATATATACCAACGAGAAATTTTCATTTGGAATCATCTTGTACTTAAACATTTAAGTGGTGTAAAAGGAGGTTACCCCTTGAAGAGGCTTATTATCTGAAATTATCTCTTTTTCAAGGCGTTGAGTACTTTTTCTGAGGTTTTTCTATGCTATATTGATATTTGGTTCTTAACACTTTAACCCAAAGTCAAACCAAAAATATTGTATACTAGTTGCAAAAGACTATATGACCAAGTGGGTAGAAGCAGTGGCCTTGACAAATTCAACTGAGGAAGAAATCATTAAACTTATCTTCGAACTATTTGTACACTATGGATTACCCAGGGAGGTAATCACAGATGGAGGGTTGCAATTTACAACACATAAAATCTTGGCCACTCTTCATAATTACCACATTAAACATAGGTTTTCATCCCCATACCAACCCCAGGAAAATCGACAAGTGGAAAGTATCAATAAATTCTTGGAGGAAATATTGACAAAAACAGTGTCAACAAATTGTCAAAATTGGGTAGCTGAGATTCCAAATTCCTTATGGGCATATCGTACAACATGGCGTAACACTTCTGGCTACTCTCCTTATCACCTAGTCTTTGGCAAAGAGCCTATATTTCCAATTGAATTTGAGATCAAGACTCTAAAAATGGCCCAGGAAATTGGACTAGATCTTATGGAAGCACACACGCAGTACTTACAGTAGCTCAATGAGTTAGATGAAGCACACTTGTTTTCCCTTCAATGCACAGTTGGTATTCAATAGCAGAGAGCTTGCTGGAATGACAAGCATATCAAGAAGAAATCCTTCCAAAAAGGTGGTTGGGTGCTTCTCTATGTTTCTAGATTTCAGGATTTTCCCGGGAAATTGCAGACAAGGTGGCTAGGACTGTATGAAATCAAGGAAGTCGATGATAATGGCACTTTCACTTTAGTTACCATCGACAGGTCTAGTTCTCCTTTTCTGGTAAATGGACATCATCTACAACTCTACCATCAGGCACTTTCAAAAGAATCCCTTTGCCAAATGTAAGAAATGATCCTACTGTTCATAGTTTAGCTAGATGGAAAGGTGACCCAACAGCTTCGGATCCATGAAATTGTTATTTTTTCAGCACTGTACATATTGCATATATTTTTCTTCAAAGATTTGACTGAGTTTTTTTAAGTTTTTTTACATTCTAGGGAAGTCACTATAAAGAGATTTGGAGCACATGGACTATAAAAGATGTAAAATATCACTGAAACGAAACATAATTAGCACTCTTGTTTGCTCCTCATTTAAACTCCAAATTTCTCTTGTTTCACTATTCCATCGAATATAGACCTTGTTTTGATAACATGAGATAAATATGCCATGTTTTACAACAAAAGTTGGACATTGCACTCAAAACATGCGCGACTGTGACTATAGTAAATAGAAATGACTGCATGACACCATAAACCATCCAATATATTGTATTTCTCCAATCATTGAATAAACCTACTCGTAAAATTAAATGAATTTAGTTGATGACTAATCAATCCTAGATTCGCTAAAACAAAAATTTATGTGAGAGGTGTCCAATTACTTAATTAGATGGTTAAATTTTAACATCATCGTCATCTTCTCCGAATGTAACAACTGTCATTCCCTTTGTTGTGATTGTTGTTCCCTTTGCAGGCAGTTTTGTTTATTCAAATGTAATAGTTGGAGTTCCCTTTGTTGCGATTGTTGTTCCCTTTGCAGGCAGTGTCGTTCATTCGAACATAACAATTGTTGTTCCCCTTGCAGGCAGTGTTGTTCATTTTGATGTAGAAATTGTCGTTCCCTTTGTTGTGATTGTTGTTTCCTTTGCGGGTAGTGTTGTTCATTCAAACGTAACAATTTTTGTTCCCTTTGTTGCAATTTTTGTTTCCTTTGCAGGTGGTGTTGTTCATTCGAACATAACAACTGTCGTTCCCCTTGTTGCGATTGTTGTTCCCTTTGTAGGCAATGTTGTTCATTCGAATGTAACAACTATTGTTCCCTTTGTAGTGATTGTCATTCCTTTTTTCAGGTAGAATCATTCATTCGAATGAAACAACTGTTGTTCATTTTTGCGATTGTTCCTATTGTTGTTTTTATGAGTACTCCTGATACGTTTGACTACTCCTTTGGGTGTGAAATTTACTAACTAATTTTCAACAACATCACTTCTAATCATCATGGTAATAATTTGTCATTTTATTTTTGAGGAATACCTAGCATACCTTACCAAATCCACTTTTTGAGGGTTAGAGTATATTGAAGAAATCCACTTCCCATAGGGGAAATTCACACTAATTGTGTTGGAACAAAAACATATTTTCATGCTCCTTTGGAATCATTTGAAATAGAAACTCAGACAGATGCTCCAAAAATAGCAGAAACAATTGTTAAGACTGAAGAAGTATTTCATTCCCCTGAACATGATGCCACTATTAGGATATTGGAAGAAGAATTGGAACAATCCCAACAAACCCTAACCCAATTTTGAAATGAAATAGTGAGAGTGAAAGAACATTTGTTGGCAGTGGGCACAGGAGTAGACCCGAGGTTCAATGCTACAAAAATGCACCAACAAAACCCTAACTATCGGCCCTTTCGGCAACACCTGCGAAGCATATGAAGTCTCGCTCGAGGTATAGGCAGGGGTGGTTGTAGGACTCATGTGTCTGCAACCTTGGCTGGGACACAGGTCCGTGATTGTAATACTTAAAAGAGAACTTAGTACCGACAGTTCATCAATATTTAACCACTATTTACTCCGCAGATAAAACAGAGCATTGCATCATTCATCTAGATATGGTGCATCTAAGAACTTATCATAGAGAAGTATATTATATCTAGCAGATTCAAGCACCAAGAAAATTCACATAGGTCATATCTACATCCATATACATCATCATCACAAAGAATAAACATATCTATCTATCTATACCAAAGCACTTAGCAAGTAAGTACATAAACACATCAATGTATTGAACAAAGTAGAGAAACACTACATATACGTGGTTCATCCCCACCCCAGGGATATGTCCACCAACTCTTCTTCTTTATTATCTTCTTCAATAGGTTACATGCACAGAGCCTCAAAACCCTACTACACATAGGACATAAGATCTATGCAGCTTTCTAGATCCTCCTTCCCCGAGTTCTAAGTCGGCTATGTGTAGTTGTAACTGTTGGATAACTTCTGTAAGTTTCTCCACTTGCTATGTGATTCGATCTTCTACCTTTATTTCTACGACTCTCACAGAGTGAAGTGCTCTATTGACCGCTTCTTTCACTTCGAGTTGCTCTGTGAGAAACTGTTCTTTTCCTTGTTGTATTTGTTCTTTTTCTTCATTGAACTTCGCTTGGAGAGAAATCTTTTCCTATTCTACAGTTCGACGCTGCTCTACAGGTACTCCTTGCACTTGTGTCAAAGCCGGGGTGGCTTGTTTTGTTTCTTTTTGTGCTCGATGAAGGCGAGATTCGACTGTATCAGCTAGTCGGTGGAGTTGGGCTAGCTCATATACCAAATCTGGTGGTCTCGATGGCAGGGGTGAAGTGGAGACTGCGTGATTGGATTGAAGGGCCTAATGTACCCCTCGGAGTTCAACTTCAATCCTATCATACATTTCTTCCTTCTTTACTGCTTTTTTTTCTGTTATTTCCAGTGAAGCATCATTCAGGGCTGCTATGATGAAGTCAAAATCATCGAAGGTGTGGACATTCTTCATTTTGGTCATGGTGACTTTTGACTTCTTTCGGGAAGAAGGTTTCGGGGAAGAAACATTCCTCTTCTATAAGGGGTCAACCTCGTCTCTGGGCGATGTTACTTCACTTAGTCTCTGTTCAGATTCTACTTCGTCACCACCCCCTTGGTTAGGTGACATGGACACGGTCTTCACTGAGGTGTTGCTTAAGTCTTGAACCTCTTCATTCCACTTCGTTTTTCTAGGTCTGAGTGTGTTCTGTTCTTTATGCGCGATCTCCAGGCCATTGGGGTTAGACATCTCTACAGGTTTAGCGGGGATAAGGAGGTTAGTGAACCATTCCTTAGTGATTTCCTCAAGGTATTCTTATGTGAGATTATAATATGACTGGAGTTGCTCTTTATGTTTATCTGCTCGCACTGTAATGTAGGTGAAGTGCCTATCTGCATTGAAATTCATTAAGAGTCGGAACCTCTATAAGGTGTTTGGAGTCTTGTGAGGCTTTGATTCAATGGCTCTATTTATCTGGAGGTAATATGTATGGAACACAACACTTGACTTCCATTATTTGTTCATATCAGTGGAATACCAAAGGGTAGCGAACTTCGCAGCAAGCAGTTTGAACAACTCTATGTCTAGAAAGGTTGCTCCTTCTGGCATCTCCCAGGAAACAAATGAAATGAGGACTAGGAGCCATCTGAAATGAAATTCATAACCCTGATCCTTTGATTCTCTACAATTTAGTTCCAACTATTTAACTAGGTACTTCGCCCAGTTCATCTGTAGGCCTTCCACACACTTCCCTATGAGGTCAGCGACAAAGCCAGTGACCTGCATAGGTCGGTTCTTTCTTACTAACTTTCCAACTATTAGTTGACATGAAAGACATACTACGCCACTCTAGATAGAATCTACCTTGTATCCTCTTGTTCCCTTCTCGATATCGCCATAGGTGTCCTTGATCTTTTGTGCTAGTGTGCGATCTACGACGTTTCTTGGATAAAAGTCTTGCGGGTCAGTTCCTTGCATACTCAAGCCTATGATCATGTGGATCATTTTTGGGTCAACTATAATGTGGTGGTCTAGCCATAATTAGCCACCATGGTAACAAAAAAGTAGTAGCTTGACACAAGTGTTGACTTCCTGGTGTCTTCTGAAGTATGGGATCTTCATGACATTTAGCAAGGTGGACTATGCGAGTCCATAGTCCACTGCTGAGGGATTATCTTCGAGCTTTTCCCTTTACTTCTAGTTAGGTACTTGTATGGGGCGAGCATAACATAGACCTTGCAATATTTGAGGTTGAAGTCAATGAACTTCAATGCTACGATCTTATCTTGGTCTATTTGGACTGCGAGTATCCCCTTCAAGAGGTATGCATTAACTATCATGTACTCAAAATCGCATGGTAAGCTATCACTATTCACCGCACTGGCCAGAGGAAGAATGTAATCGAGAAATATGGATGGAATTATTTTTTCATTTGCGAGGTTGTCTTTATGCTTGGTTCTGTTTTCTACTGATGGTCGAGATGGTCTGGCTTTGCGAGCAGTCAACGAAGAATCTTTCACTTTTCTCATTGATGAGGCTTGTACAACTGTAGACATCGACATGACTCTTTCAGTCATGAGGTCGATCAGAACCTCTTCAACAACTTTCTCTACAGCGCTCAACTCGTCTGACATACATGCTCGGAGTTAACAATCATGGGTTGAAAGAGTAACTTAGACACTATAATAGGATAGAGGGAAATGGCGCAATGATCACTGTGTAAAAAAAATGAGTCTATGGGATCAGATTCACGGTTAGAAAAAGTGTTCTCAGTGCATGGCATGATGGGATAAATAGAAAACTTGGTAACAAATCTCTTGCAATGGGCGAGAAGCCTTCATTAACTCTATTTTGTTCATTACGGCATTGTCCAACAGTCTGGTGTCGAACAATAAATGCCTTTCTTCCCATTCGGTGGGTCGAACGAACGGTTATATTATTCCCAACAGTTATATTGCTTTGCCATGGCGTATTGCCATGTGATTTTGTTCTGATATTCTGGCGAAGCTTCAATTTTGGAAATTTTCCTTCTGTGAAGTTCCCTCTGGAACCTTCTGCAACTTGTTGTTCTTAGCTCCCTTCTTACTTATCTTCCTAGCATTCTTCCCAGTGAGCTTCGTCTTGGTATGCCTTTTTCCATTCTGATTCTTCTCTTCTTTTGGCATAGTTACTTCGCATTGTTGAGATTCTTTCCTAAGATCTGAGGGTGATACTTCTTCTTTATTTGGAATAGGTACTTCAATATTCTGTGGGTCTTCTAGTGTTCTTGCAACATTGACATCCGTTTCTCTAGTGTAAAATGGCTTCGATCTATTATTTTGTTCTTCAATCAAGTGTGCGATCCTTCTAGTCATGAATTCTTTTAACTCTTGCTTCTGTTGCTCTAAAAATTCTTCTTGTTCTTTCTTTCTGGCATGATCTCTTTCAATCCAATTTTTTCCTAGTAACATGGTAAATGGGACGTTGTTCTCAATAAATTTAACAATCTTGAAATCTTCCTTTGTCGAAGTCCCATTGGCATGCATATGTATCTAGGTGAGCTTTCCACATAGGTTTATCAACTTTCCTCTAAATAGACCTATTCCTCCCAATGGAGGAATCATAGCAGACTTCCCTAAAAGTTCCCAAGTTCTTTCTTTCATGATATTCACATGTGTTTCCTCATATAGAACACAGTCAATGTCGAAGTCTCCTATTCTTTCTTCAAGGAATTCTTTTTCTTTGAAGATCTCCGATAAGCTGACATGTCGGTGGTCATTCAGGGTTTCTTTTATCTGTAGCAATACTTTCTCTAATTCTTTCTAGGGTTCTACCCTTTCTGGATCTACCTTAGGGTTTTCTTGTCTCATGTTCATTCCTTCAAGTTTATCAGTCATTCTAGGGAAATCCAATACTTCATGGTCCATAGCTTTGCAACAAAGACAACTAGGTCTTATCCTAGGGCATTCCTTAGCAAGATGTCTTGGTTTTCTACAACTGTAATAGAGGGTTAATCCTCTCTTTCTTTTAAATGATCCCCAACCTTTCTTGTATTGTGCGCTAGGATCATGGTATCTAACCTGCAAACATTTATTTCTAGGATCCTGCATCCACTTGTTAGTCCAAACATTATTTCTATGCATAGGTATAACATATTTTTCACTATTCTTCTCAGATCTACTAATATCAAATCTTTTTTCATCTATTAGTGCCCTAGTTTTAAAGCTAGGACAAATCTTATAAAACATGCCTAGATCCATACTTTAGAAACAAAAATTTCCACTTATCTTACTTATATAGAGCATAAATCTTTTAAATCTAGAACTTTTAAATATTCTTACCTTTATCAGAGCACAAATCTTGCAGATCTTACCTCTTTTAATAAAAAATTCTCACTTTTACCTTTCTCATAGCACAAAGATTTCAAATCTTACCTCTTTTCTTCAGATCATACTTATTTTCCTTTGCACAAATATTGTCAAACTAAGTAGATTACTGTGCACTAGAGAGACATATCTACACACAGATCTTTCACAATTTCAGTTCGGATCTTTGCACAAATCTTCTTCTTCCTCAGTTCCCAGTACAGGGGCAAACCCAGGCTTCAATTATACAACAATGCACCAACAAAACCCTAACTATCGACCCTTTCGGCAACATCTGTGAAGCAAATGAAGTCTCACCTGAGGTAGAGGTACGGGTGGTTGCAGTACTCAGGTGTTTGCAACCTTAGCTAGGAAACAGATCCGTGATTGTAATACTTGTTGAAAAGTCAGCAAGAAACATGTGTCTAATTTATTTTCCCCTTAAAGAAATTGGACAATAAATATTAATCTATTATTTCATTCATAACTGAGTAAGTTGGATTTGTAATAGAATTATAAGTGTAGTTAAGTGAGTTAAGATCAGTTGTACTATTTGTATCTAAACTTGCACTAGTGAGAGTTCAGTTAATCAGTGAACTCACATGCAACTAAAGATTCACCACGGTTAACTACATGTATGTCAGATCCAGTGGAGACCCAATTGAGATAACAGGTGAAAGGGACAGTTTGTCTATCAGTTGTGATTTCATCACACATGCAGTGGATATGCTTATGAGCATGTGCAAGCTAGGAAATTTGTGAATGATTCGATTTGATTGTGAAAATTCGAATTGCAGAGATTGTGCAGAGGAGGCAAGTTGTCTAGACACAGGAATTGGCACATGTATTTGTTGATTTGTGTATGACAGTGTGAGACGATTGTATTGTACTGAGAGCTCTTGGATTAGAGTTTTGTATGAGATTGTTTCATGATTCATGATATACATAATATATGATAGTGGGGTTTTTAGCTTTACGCTTTCCCGATAAAACTTCTGTGTTATGTGTTCTTGATATTTCACTTTGTGATTGTGGTTGTGATCGTGGTTTAATTTTCCGCAAGAATAATAGTAGAAGCGATTTTGTATTTAACAGTGGTGTAAATTCTTATATCAGGAGAATTGCAGGAAATACTTAATTTGTATTGAAATTTCTACAATACTTAAAAGAGCATTTAACACCGACAATTCATCAATATTTAACCACTATTTACTCTACAGATAAAATAGAACATCACATCATTCATCCAGGTCCGGAGTATTTAAGCACTTATCATAGAGAAGTAGATTAGATCTAGCGGATTCGAACACTAAGCACATTCACACAGGTTAGATCTACATCCATATACATCATTAGCACAAAGCATAAACAAATCTATCTATCTATATACCAAAGCACTTAGCAAGTAAGGACATAAACACATCAACATATTGCATAAATAAGAACAACACAACATATACGTGGTTCAACCCCACCCTGGGGCTACGTCCACCAACTCTTCTTCTTTTTTATCTTCTTCAATAAGTTACATGCATAGAGCCTCAAAAACCTACTCTACATAGGACAGGAGATCTGCGCAGCTCGCTAGATCCTCCTTCCCTGAGCTAGGATACAACACTAAGCCTTCTACAATCACTTTCACTCATCTCTACAAGCTTCACATAGTATGCACATAGCACTTACAATCCTTCAATCACATAGATCTAGCACTTAGCCATTCGTAACTGTCTCTTTCTTACATTGCCTAGACATCTATTTATACAAAATAGGCCTAAACATGAGTAAATCCATGGGATGACATCCCATACCTATTATATAATCCCAAATCCCAAAAAGAACCCAAAAATGGGGCAAGATTATGTGATCTCTTCTTCGTCTTGCGCTCTATCTTCGACAGGATGTCGAAGTCAAAAAATAGGTCAAACTTGCCCAACGATCTCCCAAAACTTGGTCAAGGGTCAACAACATCAAAATGTTTTCATAAAACTCCAAGCCATCTCTGCAACTGAGAATGAAACCTTTGTTGAGATCAGCAAAGATAAAGAAAGGGTGAAGAAGGTGTAGGGTCAGCTTGATGGAGCTTTGGAGCAAATAAAAAATGTTTTCTCTATTTATTCTGATATATTAGCTTGCAGGGCCCCTGCTACTAATTATGCCCTATTTATAATAGAATGCTATATGTTATTAAAAGTAAAATCCATTAGGGCATTCACACTTTCTAAGTTTACCACTGTCTCTAATTTTGGTTCATGTTTTAAAGAACAAGAGGATGTAGTACAATACGTTTTGTGTGAACTATATCTTCACAATTTCATTCTAGAAGAAAACAGAGATGAGAACCCCAATCCATTCACTTGGGATATCCAGTTTCAGGGCTTTTTGTATTTTGCCAAAAATCAACCTAGGTGGGCCAAAACACAGAAGGTCTTCATGAAAAGAGAGAATGAGCTAGACCTATGGGTCAGAGGGTAAAATTATAAACCCTTTGATACCACTATGCAACATAGAACATTTATGAAGAGGGAGAAGGTTGTGGAATATTTATCTCCCATCCATAAACGTGTTGTACATTCAAGGCTTCAATATTTTGGATAAATTAAAGAAGAATCCCTTTCTACTCCCAAATTAAGATGGAGTGTCTCTTCAAATGAAGTCAAGAACAGAGAACCGTTTGGTTTCAGGAATTTTCAAGTAGCTTCTCTCAGGTTAGAGAGGTATGCCAAAATGATCATGGAAGAAGGGTCTTCTTGGATTGGATGCAAGTATAGTCCCCCCATTATTTGGTATTCTCCATAGGGTTATCAGAGTTTTTATGAAATTCGTAAGAAAAGGGAAGATGTTTCTTTTGAAGAGCTTAAGGGTAAGCATGGATTCCGGAGATTTAGAGAAGAGACCTCTCCACCCTTCAGTATCATTGCTTTGCATATAAACTCTCTTGTTGCATGAGGACATGCAGAAAGGTGAGCTAGGGGGTATGTTGGGGTTAGAAAAAGGTATAAATATTCTCCTTGTTACTTTGGTTTGTGATATATTCTTTGTTGACTTTTCTATTATTTTGAAGCAATTAGGGAATAAAATGGTTAAAAAGCTCTTAGAAAATAATATTAAATGATATTAAATATTTTATGAACTTTGGTTTGAATTGTTTTGATTTTATGAAGAAATGGACAATTCTTGTTAACTAAAGATAATTAAGAAGATCATGAATATGCACATACCATTGAAGATCGAAGAAATCAGGAACAAAACTATTCAAAGGAAGATTGACTTTTTATCTTGCAATCTTCATAAATAGTAAAAGAAATCCTAAGCATCTCTCAATCCTTAGGATAACTTAATTTACTTATCTCATTGTAATATATAAAGAATAGTGAATGATATAGAGATTACCAGAATTCAAATCTCTTAATTGTTGACACTCTGTATAACAATCCCATTGTAAATGACTTATCAATTATGGAATTAATGGAAGCTTCAAGCATTTTGATCATTTATGCATACTAAGTTTTCTGTTGCAGTATCTTCTGAAGACCATGGGCCCAATCGACAAGAGCTGCTATCTCATCTGTAATCTTATCAATTTTGTTATAGTTCTGTGATTTAATGTTCCCTTCAACATTTAAGATAGACTCGTTAATATGTTGATTCTCTTATAATTTGATTGTGTTGTTCCATTTGCAGAGAGTAGATGTTCCATTTGGAGATTATCGATTGTTGTTCCATTTCCATTTGTTGTCAATTTATCACTTGTGGATTCTTTTCATTAAATTCACAATTGTTATTCCTTTCATTAAATTCACATTTGTTGTTCCTTTAATTAAATTTGCATTTGTTGTTCCTTCTTAAATATTCAGTAGATCGTTATTCCTTTCCAATAGATTAATTAATCATTAAGAGATTGATCTATTAAGTGTTTTCATAGACTAAATTTTTGTTTCTTGGGTAGATGAATGAATTCAATGATTGGTTGATGTTTTGATTTATGGTGTGTTTTTGCTTAGAATATATTTTTGTTGATTGAGTTATTAGTTTCATATTTTTTAGTCATTGTGTGAAGTACTTGATTATCGCAGTAATTTAGATAGACTCAGATTTGTTGTAACTGAATTATCTACACAATTTAAACCTCTACGACTATCTGCATAGACTTTGCTGACAATCTTGAAATACAATTCGAATCTTCGGTTGATAAATTTAGTTTCAGATAAAGGTTGTTTTTAGGACATCTTTAAAGACCAACAAGTTGGGAGTTAGCTTTCTCTGGTTTGTGTGTGTGACCCCTTTATTGCTCAGGGGCATAAGGTCGAAGAAGAGTACCCCTAGCGTTGGATGGGAGGTACCGATGAGGTCTCAGGGATTAAAAAGAAAGAGTGAGGAGGATCGTTGACAACCAAAGAACATCAATAAGCCAACATCGAATTACATTATTCCTATTTAAAATGTCAATTGTATTGAAATTTAATTTTATTCTTGTATCGTTATGGTTTTGGATAAAAATTTCATTGCGCTGAGTTTTCCTTGTAAATGTATTACTACGGTGATTGTATCAGTTCGCCTTGTAAATATTAGTTTATAATGGTAATTTGATAGAAGTAAAGGAAAAACTATTATGGATATATATATACACTTTGCACGATCTATAGCGTTAGTGATAGAACTAATTTTCTTTTCAAATTTCTTGTATGAGTGTAGGTTTCCTTTGGGGATTCATGGAGAATTTATGTTTATCAAGTGTCAGTTGTATCAGAACCCCTTCTCCTTGCAAAACTGAAATAAAGGCATTGGGACTCTGCACTTTTTTTTTTCTTTCCTTGCTAACTGGTGGGGATACCTCCCACGAATCGACCTCCTTATCTAAGTTGGATTTGTTCACCATTGCATTTTTAAGTGTAACTCCTGACCAACAAATGGGAGATTCCAATCTTGTTTTAAATCGCTCTCCTTCAATGCATGTGGAGAGACTTGGAAATAATGGAGAAAGCACCAGTTATAAGCTTCAGTTGTGATAGCTTCAGTTGTGAGAGTTAGTTGTAGGCGTGTTAAGAGTCAGTTCTTAGTTAAGAGTCCAGTTGTCTTTGGCTTACATGTAACCGACTCAGGAGAGTCTTTTCCTATATAAAGATGTAATCCATCTTCATTAAAAAATAAGAAGTGAGCGTAGCCTCACCGTGGTGTTTTGATCGTATATTTTATCTTGGTATCAGAGCCACGGGGAGAAGTGCGAAAATTCTTGAAGTTCGCAGGTCCCTCCTCTGGTAGGGTGCGGGGGCATACTACTCGGCCTTCATGCGCATAGAAAACGGAAAAATTACCACAGGACAAGATAGCATTACAGTGTGGACAGCGTTGGGCATTCCCGCAGTTGGAGCACTAGACAACTGCGAACTCCCCGCAGTCCAATAAATCATGAAGTGCGAGCTCTGCGAACTCCCCGCAGTCAAGTAAGTCGTGAGTTTTTGAGATCATATGCACGGATTTTTTTTTTTAGTGAAGCTTTGCATGCGCTAGCAGAAGACTGTTGCGTGAGTGTTTGTGCAAAGCTGCGTGAGAAAGGTGAGTAAGAAAGATGCGTGAGTGTTTGTGAAGATCGATTTTTTTTTGTGTGCAAAGCTACATGTAGAAGTCTGTGAAGTGAAGTTTGAATGCATACGATTGGAGAGCACGATTTGCATGATTTATTTTTTCATGGTATGCAAGTGCTGACCAATTTCTTTTGAGAAACGAAGAGGTGAAAATCGTGCATGCGTGAGTTTTCTTTAAGTGGATATATGTTGAAAACGTGGAGTTTGAAGCTCACTTAAATTTGATTAAAGTGAATCTCTTTTTGAAGTTTATTAAAAGAGGATATGTTTTTTAACTAAAGTGGAGATATGAAGGGATAAAGGATATCTTAGTGGATGGATATTGATTTCTAAGTGGATGCATGTGTATTAAAATCAAAAAGGGGAAAAGTTTTTTTTAAGAAATTTATATTGTTTTTTTAATATATAAAGTGGTGTGAGGCTTCTATATATAAGGAGGGAGTTATAAGTTTTTTTTAAAAAGTGGAGATTTTGGATATTAAGGTGGATGCATGCATGATTTAAGTTGACAATAGAAATATAGTTGGATCAGTGGATTCGAAAGGCAGAGTGACGAACTGCTCAACACTCGACAAAAAGTTGCATATCTTTGGTGATTCACTTGCAGAGACTAACTTGCAGAGATGGAAAATCCTCTAGCGGAGACCTACCTCAATGAATCCAACAAGCTAGATGGCTTGAATTTCATTAACTGGAAATTCAAGATGCAGACGCTCATGGAGGGCTATGGTGTGTGGAACATTGCGAATGGAACTGAAATGAAACCTGTTGCGGCTGCAGGTGCGACGACGGCACAAATCCAAGACTGGGAGAAGCACGAAAACAAGGCAAAGGTATTGTTGCGCATGTCAGTTAATGATAGCATAATTCCACATATTAGAGACGCTACAACTTCTGCTGAAACATGGACAGCTCTTAAAGCATTGTATGAAACTAGCAACACAAATCACATTTTGTTCTTGAAAACTAAATTGCTAGGCATTAAGATGAATGAAAATGAATCTGTTAGTTCATTTTTGGGTCACATTAAAGAGGTGAAAGACACGTTAGTAAATATAGGGGAAACTGTTTCCAATACTGATCTAGTGATTATTACCTTAAATGGTATGCTAGAAGACTATCATATGTTCATAACAGGTCTTGCAGCAAGGGAGAAACCTCCTATGTTTGACGAACTGATAGTTATTTTGCTGCAAGAGGAAGAGAGGCGCGGGAATCTAAAGCCTTAGAGTAAATATTTGGCACTGTGGTCAAATAATAGATCTGCGAGAGGGAGATCAGGAGTAAGAGGCAGAGGAGGCAGTTCATTGCAGAGAGGCAGTTCATGGCAGAGAGGCAGTTCATCACAGAGAAGACAATCTCCAAATCAAGGTATGCAATCTGATAGGAATGAGTCAAAGAGTTGTTTTTATTGTGGTCGACCTGGACATATCGTTAAAGACTGTCATAAGAAGAAAAGTGATGAGGCTAGGAATAAACCTAGAACACATTCAGGTCATTATGCAGAAAAAACTTCAAATCAAGATCACAGATTATTTATTGTTAGTGATGATATTGATGAACCCCCGAATTTTGACTCACAGGATCTTAGGCTGTTTGTGTCTAACGCTGCTTTATCTGCTGAAATGGATGATTTTGATGCCTGGTTTGTGGATTCCGGAGCATCAGTACATATGACTTGTAATAAAAATTGGTATGTTAATTTCAAAGAAACACAGAATGGTGCCAGCATATATCTTGGAGATAACAGCGCTCATTAGATCAAGGGATATGGAGACATTCCTGTGACATTGTCGAATGGTACTATTCGTTACATTCGCAATGTGGTGTATGTGCCAGGAATAAAGAAAAAATTGATCTCTGTGTCCACCATTACAGATCAGAACTTGAAGTTTGAATTCTTCAAGAATTATTGGATAGTGAAGGATCTGTTGGACCACTTCCGAACTGTTGCAACGGGTGTCAGAATAGGAGGTCTATACAAACTTGGTGTTACCAGCAAAGCAGATCATGCACTGACTTCTGCCACTATGCCAACAGAGATTCTTTGGCATCAAAGGTATGGACATATCAATCATCCTGATTTATTGTTATTATAGAAAAAGAATATGGTTGAAGGACTTCCCATGTTAAAGAATGAGAACATTGTTTGTGATGGATGTGCATTAGGAAAGATGCACAGAGATGAATTCCCCTCTAATCCTGATAAGAAAATGAGAGATGTGTTAGATCTTGTGCATATTGATATTTGTGGGCCTATGCAGACTCGATCTTTAGGAGGTGCATTTTACTTTCTGTTGTTTATTGATGATTGCACGAGATACACATGGGTTTACTTCCTTAGACGAAAAAGTGATGTTTTCGAGTACTTTAAGGAATTCAGAACCATGGTGGAAAAGAAGACATGAAATCCATCAAAATCCTTTGTTCAGATCAAGGGGGAGAGTATAAATTAGGAGACTTCAACAAATATTGCAAAGACAATGGCATAGTACAGCAGTTTACAGTACCTCACACTCCACAGCAAAACGGAGTCGCTGAAAGGAAAAACAGAACTCTGGTCGAGTGTGCACATAGTATGATGAAAGGTAAAAATCTCTCAAATGCATTTTGGGCTGAAGCCGTAAATACTACAGTTTATTTAAAGAATAGAAGTCCAACAAGGTGTCTTGATAATGTTACTCCTTTCGAAGCCTTGTATGGTTCCAAACCTGCAGTTAATAATTTGAAAGTATTTGGATGTAAAGCTTTTGCACATATCCCAAAGTAGAATAGGAGGAAATTGGATGCTAAAGCCACTAAATGTATTTTCATTGGGTATTGTTTTGAATTTAAAGCATACAAATTGTTTGATACTGCTACTCACAAAGTATTTGAAAGTAGAGATGTACTTTTCCATGAGCAGGAAGCAGGAAATCATGACGACAACAGTCATGAGGAATGGCAGAGACTTCTTGATGAAGGAATTAAAGAAGAGTAGCAGCAGCAGCAGCCCACACAACAACAGCCATCCCCGCAGCGACAACAACAACCATCCCTGCAGCGACAGCAGCAACAACAGCAAGGACTCAATGATATGGAAAATTCAAGCAGTCACAGTTCAACTAGCAGTGAAGACAGATCTTCACAAAGTGGGGAGGAAGATAATCAGTTGAGAAGATCTTCAAGACAGATTCGGCTTCCTGAGAGGTATAAAGACTATGCCCTAATG
>ML812507.1:157234-176229 GCA_009831015.1 Picea engelmannii
GTAAGTTAAAGAAAGCATTGTATGGACTAAAACATGCACCTAGGTCATGGTATGAGAAGATAGACTCTTTCTTTCTTCAACAGGGTTTTATGCGGAGCAAAAGTGATCCAAATCTGTATACCAAATTTGATGAACAGGGGTATGTAGTATTGATTTCATTATATGTTGATGATTTAATAATTACAAGAAATGCAGAGAAGTTAATTGATGAAATCAAGGAGCAGTTATAAAAGGTATTTGAAATGAAAGATCTTGGTGAGTTACATTACTGCCCAGGTCTTGAAGTTTGGATAAATGTAGGCCAAAGTTTTGTTTGTCAAAGTAAGTATATCAGAGAAATACTTAAGAGATTTAAGATGGATCAGTGTAAGTTTTCTACTTTTCCCATGCAACAGAATGTGAAACTGTCTTGCGATGATGGTTCAAAGGAGGTGAATGGCACTGTGTATAGACAGATGGTGGGTAGTTTGAATTATCTCACCACAACCAGACCTGATATTTCATATTTTATGAGTGTGTTAAGTCAGTTCATGGCGAAACCTCATGAAATCCATTGGAATGCAGCAAAGACAGTACTCAGGTATCTAAAAGGTACACTTGATTATGGTATTAAGTATACTGATGCATCTAATGTTGAGTTAACAGGTTATTCAGATTCTGATTGGGCTAGCAATATGGATGATCGAAGATCAACCACTGGATATGCGTTTAGCATTGGATCCGGGGTTGTTTCATGGAGCAGTAAAAAGAAGCCTACTGTATCTTTGTCCTCTACCGAAGCAGAATATAAAGCCTTGTGTGCAGCAACTTGTGAAGCTGTTTGGTTAAGAAGACTTCTTCAAGATGTTGGAGAAGAACGAAAGGAACCTACAATGATCAGATGTGATAATCAAAGTTCAATTAATATTGCGAAGAATCCGATTTTTCATGCAAGGACAAAGCATGTTGAAGCTCAGTATCATTTTGTTCGAGAAAAGTTGCAGTCAAATGAAATAACTCTTGTGTATTGTAATACTAGCGAAAATGTCGCTGATATTTTCACTAAGCCTCTTGGAAAGATTAAGTTCGAACTTTTAGGGAGATGTTAGGTGTAGAAGTCAATCCATTCTCCATTAAGGGGGAGACTTGGAAATAATGGAGAAAGCACCAATTATAAGCTTCAGTTGTGATAGCTTCAGTTGTGAGAGCTTCAGTTGTAGGCGTGTTAAGAGTCAGTTCTTAGTTAAGAGTCCAGTTGTTTTTGGCTTGCATGCAACCGACTCGGGAGAGTCTTTTCCTATATAAAGATATAATCCGTCTTCATTAAAAAATAAGAAGTGAGCGTAGCCTCACCGTGGTGTTTTGCTCGTATATTTTATCTGAGAGGAGAAGCCCAAAGTTCTGTCTTTTTACACAGCCTTTTTGTGATATCCTACGTGTGGGAGAGAGGAGGCATGTCGTGGTTGATTGGCTCTCACTCAACAGAACCTGAGAACGCCCATTGCGCAGCCTTTTTGTGATATCCTACGTGTGGGAGAGAGGAGGCATGTCGTGGTTGATTGGCTCTCACTCAACAGAACCTGAGAACGCCCATTGCGCATGAGATATATCGTTTTTTAGTTGTGTTCTTTCTCTCACTCAGCAGAACCTGAGAATGCCCAGTGCGCGCGAGACCCATCGTTGTTTTGTTGTTTGCTTTCTCTCATTCAGCAGAACCTGAGAACGCCCAGTGCGTGTGAGACCTGTCTTTATTTTTTTTGTTTGCTTTCTCTCACTCAGCAGAACCTGAGAACGCTCGGTGTGTGTTAGGCCTGTCGTTGTGTTGCAACTTCTCTCAATCAGCAACTGGTGTTACCCAGTGTGTGCGAATTAAAGGAGACTTGGCGATTTGGTCTTAGATGTCTTACCCAAATTTTAAAATTGTCGTGAATTCCCATGTGTGAGAAGAGAAGGAAATCCTAGCGATTGGATTGTTTTCAAAGATTATGTCAGCCAGAATTCGTTGGGATTGCCCAGCTATTTTTCCGCCTGGAGCATCCCTTCACCCATCGATGTGTTGCGTTGTCAGTCCCTTCACCTCAACACATTTTTCTTCGTCCCTTCTCCAGCTTAAACCTCCCCTTTTCTGGCATAAAAAAGCCTATATATGCATGTCTTCCACGCATTAAATGGTGTGGGCTTACTCTAGGATCCATTATGAGAATTAACTCTTTTACCAGGGCAGCAAAAGTTTCGGGCTCCTTTAAGTCTACCACAAATTTTTTTAAGTTGATTGAGTTTTTATTTTATTTTACGACATTGAATTCTAGAGCGAATCCACCCAGATATGTGCTTTTTCTCTAAGCTTAAATTATTCCCTGTCTTGAGTTAATTAAGTGATGGTCTTAAGTTATTAGAATTAAATTTGATTATAGTAATTGTGTTGAAGGGTTCCTACATTACAAAGAGTTATTGGTTAAAAGTGATAATACAGATTTCCTTACTAATTTACAACTCTATTGAAGGTTATTAGTATGGGCCATGGGGTCTACAAGTCACGTGCCTTACCTATAAACCCTTACCTTTCACAACCTATTAAAGCGTTAGTTATTAATGGTGTAATTCTTAGGTTTATTAATGCTTGTCGTCAAGTCAATCATTTGAAAGGTAATAAGCTAAAAGATGGAGCACATTTGTTTTGTAACTAGGTTGTCATGCTAAGGTTCATTAAATGAATTTCATTAGTTGAATATGTTTTAGGAAGAAGGAAGGTGTTGGTTTAATGAAATGGTCTTCCCTACTACCTGTGTTGTGTTGTTGACCCAGGGATCATATTTTTCAGGGTACCAACAAAGCCTAAAACTATCAGCCCTTTTGGTAAATCGTAAGGCAACACAGTACACATAATGCACTCTGTAGTCTCACCCGAGATAGTTTTAAATGGGTGGCTATAAGACTCAGGTGTTTATAGACTAGGATTGAGCAAGAGATATGGAATCTGTATTCTGAACCATTTATTATAACTTGTGTTACAAACTATTGTTATTCTCTCTTTTATTTTAACCTCCATGGCATCTTTTCTTGATAACCCAACAGTAATTAACCAGGCAATATAATAACTCATTCATTCATTACACACAACATTTAACTACTAAAAGTATGACAAAGATATACATGCATTCATCACATTACACAGGTATTATTGTGGTTGACTCTCTCGTGGGCTACGTCCACAAAGATTTGGCTCTTGGCTCTCTTATTATGGTAGTTCTACAATTCTCACGTTGCATGCTTACAACTCTCCTCGGATGGGTAAAATCTATATGAGGCAAACTAGATCGCACCAGGCTCCTTGACCTACAATCTAATCCTCAATGTCTACCTTCTCCTCCGCTCTAGCTCCATCGCATTACAAAAGTAGTTCATTACATACCATATCGACCTCTACAAAAGTGGTGAACTGAACCTTCCTATGATACCTGCGTATCTATATTTATATCTATCACGCTTTTCACCCATTTACACAAAAAATTACAAAAATCCTAACCCTACTGTCGTTAGGTCTTCCTTCACTGCATGCGTGCTTTTCTTCCTTCTAGTTGTCGCCTCCGTCTTGCATGTGCGCGTGTTGTGCTTCTTACCAGTTGTCACTTTCCTCTTGCATGCTTTCTTTCCCACGATTGATCTTCCAGCTGACATTCTTCTTTGTGCACGCTTTGTTCCCACTTTGGCGTGCTGCCAACAAGCCCACAACACTGACATGTGACTCATCTCGAGTCACCTAGTCTTCTTGAGCTGTCTCGATCTCCTCAGTTATCGTCTAAAACTTTTCCCTTAGCTCTGTTGCTTTTATCAGTGCCTGCACGGTCTTCTCCTTAATGGTATCCACTACTTGAAATGCCACTTCATCACTCAGTAATCCTGCACATTCTCCCTATGTCTATGCCATCTATGTTATAGTTTCTTCTGCATGTGCAAGTACTTCTGCTACTCGTTCCTGTAATGGTTCTATTTGAGCCTGACGCTCTTGTTTATGTATTTTGCAGTGATAAGTTCTGCCTGCATCTTCTTCAGATCTTGCATCCCCTTGACACGTTCTAGGATTGGTATAGTCTTTTTCCTCTGTTTGAGTTCTTGGATCACTCCATTGATCATTTCCTCTTCCTTGTCTCAGCATTGAACTTGTGGATCCTCCTCCAGTCTTGTCCAAAGTTGTGTTGCTTTATCGAGCAAGTCAATTTCCTTGGTAACCTGTTTCCCCATCTCCTGTATTTTCATTGTTGTTGCCTACCTCCTTTTCTCCTTTACTGTCGGTGGAGTTGTTGGTGTGAGTTGCTCTCATACATCCTTGATCTCCTTTTGGTATCGAGCAATTGTCTGCGCGATCTGGTCGATCTTTTCTGTGGCTGAGAATTCGTTTCCTTGCGCAGTGCTTGGAAGTTTCCCAAAAATTTCTCCAACTCTTCATTCCAATTTGTTTCTGCATTCTTTCTCCTCCTGAGTTTCAGATTTGGCCTGCTCACAATCTTTTTCCAGTGCTTCCCGCTTCTTTGTTGCTTTATGTAGCTCGACTAAGTTTTTATGTGCCCGAGACTGCATCTCCTGGTCGATGCTAACCTACAATTTGTACAGTTCCCTTGATGGCATCCATTTCAAGACCAATTGGATGTGGTCCAAATACTTCAATGGTGTCTATCCCATGATTTCATCCATTCGTAACATGCTTGGTTTTATGTAGACCGTTGCATGTGTGTATGGCATTAGGAGGACTGGGTCTCGTTCTTCTACCTCCACTCTTTCATTGGTTTGTGTTTTCGACGGATCTATGCCTCTGCTGCTACTTTCTCTCTGGGCCTCCCCGAGTGTCCTGAGGAGTTGTCCCATTTCTACCAGCTCTTTTTGCATTTTATCCCTGTGATGTGCTGCGTGAACAAAGTCTTATGCTAGGAAATCCTGGACCATTCTGGTGATCATTTCTCCATCGTCCTCCATGATCATATAGTCCAGTGATGCTTGTTGAGCCTTTGATTTCTTGTGCGCACCTTTTGCCTTTACAACCAGTCTCTTAGTTCCCCCTAGTTCCCGTGTGATGATATTTTGGGTGGTCTCTTTCACTCCCTTAGCTTGTTTCGACTGTTCGGTGGTCACTTTCTTCCCCTTCTGGGTTCCTATTTGCTTTGACCCTTTTTTTTCCTGACTTGGCTTTTTTTGGCCTGTCCTTGGTTTCTTGGTTACTCGGATTTGCAGAGGCTGTGTGTCCGCCTGTGCTGCTTCTCCTTATGTGGGTCCTTCCGTTAGTTCCCGGGGAATGGATGGGATCCTCCATGTCTCAGGCCATTTGCTGATGACCATGTTTAAATCACCTTCAGTGATGCAGTAGCACATCTGTAGCCAATGTCTATCTAGATCCTGCCTTGGCTGTATCCACATGGCTTGACCTATAGCCCAGAAGTTAGCGATGTCCCCATATCACGCGATAGCCTATGGTGTTATTCTACATGATCGGTTGATAACTTCTTGTATGTCCCGTAGGTATGCTTCAAAGATGATTCCATTTTCCCTCTTATGCTTGGCCTATGGCCCAGATCTCAGTAATAGATATCTTACTCCCGCTGGTTGTGGTCTAGTATAAAAAACTACATACTCTGGTTCCCGCCATCCCATGAAGGCTATGAGGGTGAGCATCCATGAGTAATGGAATTTTGTACCAAGGTCTTGCGCATCCTTGCAGTCTACTTAGAATAAGTTTAATAGATAAGGTGCCCAGCTCACGAAGGTGCCTTCTGCACACTTCGCTGCAGCTACAATGACTCCCATTGGTACTTCATCTTTGCAGTATTTTCTTAACAGTTTACAGGCTAAGATCTTTGAGCCCAGTTGTGTCACTGCATTGCTTATATGTTTGATTATAATGCCTCCTGTCTCCCTGGTGGTACCATATTTCTTCTTCATTTCCTCTGCTAACACTTTCTCCTTAGATTTACCGTCTAGAATCAGCGCGAGATCCATACCCTGTCTGGGTAGTCCTGTTATCTTCACGATAAGCTCAACAGTTATGGGGATGGGTTTATCCAGCCATATATTCCATCTGTGCGCGATTGCTAACAGTTTCTTAATGCATGTCGTTGTGTACTGGACTCTGCCTTTCAACAACCCTAAAATGCCTATTCTGTCCAGTCCAACTGCCCACTGATGTGGCTAGCTGATCATTTCTCCAAGTTGTTTTACCACTATGTTCTGCATAAAAACCCTAAGCGCAAGTTCTAGGTGCTTCTTTTCATCTGATACGTCATGGTCATAATACTTGAGCTTCCCGACGTGACCCAGTAGCTGCGGATCTACCGATACTCCCTCTGGTATGTGTGGTAGCACAATTTCTTCTGTTGGTTTCTTGTGATGTGAGTTCGGTATCAAAATTTTGTCTTCCCACTGTGGTGGTTGGTACAAATTTCTAGTAACTCCTGGTTGCTCCCCTGTATGCCATTCTGGCCAAGCTGAGGTAGTTCCCATGGTCTCATTTGTTGGTTGACCTAGGTTGGGTACCTACGACTCGTCTGGTTTCCCTTTTGATCCATGATTCAATGTCATTCCATTAACTTTCATGGCTGGTTTAGTGCTTTCTAGTTTCACTTCCTGTTGGGTTTCTGCTTCCTAGTTCTGAGGATCCTGCGTCGTTGATGGCGTGTCCTCTTTCGTGGCCTCTGCTTGTGGTTGTTGAATATCTTCCGGTAATTGTGTATAGTTCACCGGTGTTATCTCTGGGGATGGAATCTCATCGATATCGAGGATCTCCAGCTACTGCTACTCATTTTCTTCCAGCGGTCCTCGTGACCTAGTTTTAACCCTGGTCAGTTTGGTTGTCTAGCCTAGTTCGGTGTACTTTGATGGTGCCATAGTGGTGAGTGTCGAACACTTGTTTATTTTAAAGGACTGCGGTGAGCTCTGTGGTCTCTCTTTGTTTGTTCAGGCTGTTGTTGCTCTCTCTTTATTCTCCTTTCACGAATAGACTAGTTGCTTTCGTGCTCATCTGTTGTATGAGCTTATCATGAATCTTATCGAGGACGCTTCATCCATGATGTGATTAATGCACCATAACTGTGGGTTCAATGCATCTGTGGCAGTTTCATACTTGCGATTACGCTTACTTTGTCGTTTCTAGTTGGCGTGTTTAATGTGATGTTCCATCAGTCCTTGTCGTGCCTTAATTCCACTTAGTGTTGTCCTGTCATCCTACTTTTTCTGACTTTTCGTTTCCTGCTCGTTTTTCTTTGGCATGTAACCATTATTCTTTCCTTTGTTGCATTCATTTTTCGAGCATCCTGTGGATTTTTTATCTCTGGCGTTCTTCGCGCTTTTCATTTTATTTTTATTTATTTTTATATTTTTTTTACTACGCTGTGGGTGGTCGACTGTCCTTATACAGCTTCAATCGACTCTCGTTCATCATTCCTCTGAGATCTGTGCCTACTAAATCTATTAATTGTACATATCCATTGTATTTTACATATTTGACCTTGTATGGTTCCAACCAATGCATTCTCATCTTTCCTGGGTGCTAAAACGATTTGTTGTCATAAAGAAATACTAGATCTCCTTCCTTGAAAGTCTTCTTCTTAATGTGTCGATCATCCCATGCTTTTTCTTTGGCCTTATACACTTGTTGATGGAATCCTTCCAGGATTCAATCTTCCTCCATTACTAACATCTAGTTCAGTCTTTCCTCTATTGGACCACGTTCTGTCATTTGTGTGATAGCTGCTACGTGTAAGCTGGGTACTAAACATTCTAATGGCACTACTGCTTCTTGGTCGTAGACTAGTTTGAATGGTGTGTGCCCTGTCAAATTTTTCCATGTCATCCTATATGCCCACAATAATGCTGGTACTTTGAGGTCTGAGTCATGTATGTTAACGTTACAGATCTTTGTCAGTTCTTTCTCTAGAATTTTGTTGAAGGCTTCTACTGTTCCATTCGCCTGTGGATGATAGAGTGTGTTTTTCTGGTGGTGCACTTCAAACTCTTCGAGCATCACACGAATGGTGCTATTTATGAAATGTGTTCCTTGGTCTCTCATCAAAACTCTTGGGCACCCAAACCTAGTAATTACTTGTTCAAATAAGAAGTGTGCAACTGTCTCTACAATGAAGTCTTTTACTGGTGCGGCTTTCACCCACCTTATTAGGTATTCCATCGTGGTGATGATGTATCTTTCCCCTGTTCTTTTGGATGGTGGGTTAATGTGTCCCACAAAGTCTATTGCCCATTTATCAAATGCATGTAATGTCACTTGTGGTCATAATGACATCTTGTCCCTTCTGTTGGGTTTTCCTACCCTTTGACAGACATCGCATCCCTGACAGTACTCTTTTGAGTCTCTGTGAATTGTTGGCCACCATAATCCTGCGTGGAGTACCATCTAAAAAGTACATTTATGAAATCCAATCTTTGGTAGTGTGTGCTTCCTCCATTTTTTAGTCATATGCCTTCTGCATGGTAGCTTTTTCTGCATAGTATCCTCCTGCCAATCCCTCATGGGCTTCTACTAAAATTCTTGGTCATTCGTTCTCTAACACATATCTTCGTAAAATGCTATCTACGCCCATTTTATATAGGTGTCCTACGATCAGTTTATAGTCAGTTGCGTGAACTACCAGGTTCTTCTTCTATGCGGTGGTATATTCTTGCGGCATGGTACCTATGCTCAAGTGTTGGATGATCTCTGCAAAGTAGTCATCAACAATCTATTTTGAGAGTAATTGTTCATCTGGAAAGTTGTCTTCTAAGTTCATGGGTTCTTCTCCATTTGTGACCAGTGATAGGTGGTCAGGTCTGACATTCTGTTTTCCTAGTTTGACTATTACTTCAAAGTGAAATTATTTAAATAACAGTAACTATCAACAGATTCTCCCCCCCAACACTAGCTTGTTGACTAGGTATTTTAGGGCTGAGTGATCTATAAACATATTAAAATGTTTTCCCAGTAGGTAGTGTCTGAAATTATGCAGTGCGTAAACCATAGCTAGGTCTTCTCTTTCCATCGTGTTATAATTTTGTTCTGAGTCTGATAGTTTCTGCTTCTGAATGCTATCGGTTGATTCAAGTCTCATGCTCCTGGTTGCACTAATATATCTCCAAGTGATATCGTTGATGCATCTACATGCACATTGAATGTATTTCCCCAGTCTGGAAATACTAATATCGGTGGAGTGACCATCTTTTCGTTCAGAGTATCGATACCATGTTGACACTTATCATTCCATTGGTACTTTGTATCCTTCCTTAGAATTTTTTCCATTGGTGTTGTGATCTGCGCATATCCTTTGATGAATTTCTTGTAGTATCCCGTGTGTCCTAATGTCACTCATAGCTAACGGACTATTTTTTATGATGGTAAACTAACGATGATTGCGATCTTTGTTGGATCAACAAATATCCCTTCTTTGCATACTATATGGCCCAATAGTATCCCAAACCGTGTTCCAAATATACATTTCTTTATGTTTAGTGATATTTGACATTGTCTGCATCGTTCTAGCATCAAGCGTAAAACTTCCTTATGGTTTTTCAATAGACTATAGACTGTCCAGTCATCCAGGTATACTTCAAGAAACTGATGGATGAATTCTTTAAATGTTGCAATAACCACGCTAGAGAATATTGTTGGTGCATTCTTCAGTCCGAATGGCATAATTGTTTATAGGTAAGATCTCCATTCCGTCGCGAACATGGTCTTGTATATGTCCTCCTGTGCTATCTTAATCTGATGGTAGCTTGAGAATCCATCAATGAATGAGTAAGCTTTGTGTCCCCCCACATTCTCTAACACTTCATCGATTAACGTTGTAGGGAATGGGTCATGTAGGCATGCATCATTCAAATTCCTCAAGTCAATGCATATCCTAATCTCTCTTTCTTGTTTCTTGTCCTGTACGACCATCGAGCTTATCCATTATGATTCCTCGACTGGTTTGATTATGCCAGCTTCGAGCATCTGGTCGATCTCCTCTTTAACTTTTTGTTTAATTATGAGGTTCAGTCTATATGGTCGTTGTCTAATCAGTCTCGCTTTGGGTCTGATGGGTATCTTCATCTCTCCCAGTTCTCTTGCTATACCCTTAATCTCTGTAAATGTTGTTAGGAAATAAGTCAATGCACTCGGGGAACAACTCTGTGATGCTTTCTACTATTGGCTCATCCTAGTAGTCCCCAATGCTAGCCATTTTGGGATGTTCAACTATTCCAATGTTAACTTTATTTATAACTTCGGATTCTATGGGTGGTCCCTTCACATCTCATTCTCCTTCTACTTCTTCAATATGAATGTCGCGTGGGTCATCTTCGTTTGGTGCTTCCTCTTGTACATGGTAACATGACAACAGTTCCTTGACTGTCTTCTTATTTCGCTGCTGCTCTTCGGTAATAAGTTCGATTTCTGGTTCTTCAATGAATATGATTACTTTGATCCATTTCAGGGATGCATCTATATTGGGGTTCTCATGCTTGAATGAGAAAGTGACGGTAAATTTTTGTTGCAATGTCGTCCATATTGTATTTCCTTTGCGCAATTCCTAATCTGTATACCAGTTCACTGGTATGCCCTCTAAAGTGTGAACGAAGTGGTTTGACCATTCCTCTGGTGGTGTCATTTTTCACAGCGTTTTACACTCCTCCAAGTGTTTCAATGGTGTTCCTAGTCCTTCATATCTCTAATGTTTGTTGTTTTTTTGTTCTGCGTCGAACCTTATGTGTAGTAACCGCTTACATTGGTACTAGTTTGTGATAATATCCTTATTTGTGCCCCACCATATTGCGCGTGAAAACTTGAGTGCTAAATCCAGTGCTAGTATCCTATGGTTTTCTAATACTTCATCTTCATATTGTGTCAAGAATGTTTCCAAATCATTTAGTCCGTGGAAAGTGGTTGGTTCTTTGATTTCTATGCCTATCCACCATATTGCACGGTCTATTCTTGCACATCTTCTCATGGATACTTCGTGTAGTCTCTTCTCTCAGTTTTCTAACTTGGTGTTTGAATCTATTGTGCATGAAGTAATGCTCTGCCAACTGAGTACCCCATCCATAGTTGGGTTTACATAATCCTCATTGCGCAAAGTTGTCCTGTACAACTAGCCAATCTCATCTAAGTCCAGGCAAGTGGGTTCTATGAACCTTTCCCCTTTTGATGGATCTAGTGGTGCTATGACCCTGTAATATCTGGATTCAAATGTCATTTTTGTTGTTTTTAAGTTAATTATGGTCTGGTTGTCAAACGCCCAATCCAAACCGAGTAGTGTTGGGTATGGTTTTGTGGCATCTACTATTTCTATAAAGTCAAAGTCTGCTTTAGTGCGCACTCCATCAAGATCTACTGTTACTCCTTTCAGTATCCCTATTGGTAGGACCCTATGTTGGTTTGCTAGTTTTAATTGGACTTTTGAGCATCCCAATGTTGGATCTTCCATTCATTTTCGGGTTTTCTTGGGTAGCACATTCACTTTGGATCCTACGTCCAGTATGATGTCTCCCATATTGAAATCCCCAACGTTAGAATTCAGTCTAAATTCCCTACTTGTTCTTCTTCTTGTGTGTAGATGATTGACAATTTTTTATTCTATCTTTTTTTTTGTTTCCCTACTACATTTCTGTAGGTTGTTTTGAAATATTTTCAAAGATGAAGGATCACTTAACATTTTTATGCATGATTTCAAAAATTCTATGATAGTACTTACTTTTCCCTTGGGTGGCATTCCATTGGTATGATCCAATGATGGTAGCATTTTGTATTCTAGGGCTTTATGGACTGGTTGCATAGCGGAAGTCAATGTTGTGTCCACCTTCTGAAATTCTTGTCTGGCTTCCTTAAAAGTCTCCTTTTCTTTAGGTGCACCGAACTGCTTTTTTGGTTCGGTGTTCTTCTTTACGCATTGGTTATGTGTGAGTTCCTGTTGGACTGCATCGTTTCATGTCTTCGTTCCTCCACAGGTGACTATATTGATGTTCTATCCATCCTCCCTTCCTTCAGCTAAAATCCATTGAGCATTCTGGTTGTTTTGGTTCCTCTTTTCCTGGATCTTTACTAATAGTGTCAGAAATTCCTCTATCTCGTGATCCGATGCACGACAATAAATACAAGTCATTAGCAGAAATGGGCATTCCCGTGCATAATGTCCTAGTTGCTGACAGTTGTGACATGTGATTGGTCCTCTGCCATGTCTTAAACCTCCTCTAGACCATCCTCCCCCTCGACACCGTACTCGGTCCCCTCTCGATGCATTGTATTGTGGCGCCTGATTATACTGCGCAGTATTATATTGGGGTTGTGTCAAGTTGTACTGCAGTTGTGCATTATTGTATGGTTGTTGCGCAATATTGTACTACTATTGTGCAATGTTGTATGGAGCTGAGGCTTGATTGAACTGTGGCGTTGCTTGCCCAGTCATCATTTTGGCCTATACCCTGTATGCGTCTAATGTTCTTTCCTGCATCAACTCCATAGTTCTACAATCTTTGTCATTGTGGCCCACTGACTTACAAAAGGTACAATAAGATTTCTTTGAAACTGTCTGATACTTCTGCATCATCATGCAATGATAAGGGTCGTGACCCGATTTCTTTCATATTTCGCACCATATTCCTCCCTGTGGTAGTGGGTTTGGCATGCCTGTTGCCATATACTACGCGAATGTTGGACATTCATTCTTGTGGTGTCCTTTCATCCTGCATGTGGTGCAGCAAACAACTTCTCGTTTTTCCTTGTTCTTATTCTGGTTCAGTTGAAATGTTAGGTTCTTCAAATCCTCCTTCAATTCTTCAATAGTTGGGTCTGTCTGCTGGTATTGGTTCTCTTCCAGCTACAAGGCTTCCTATAGAGCCTCAGCCTGCGTCTGGAACTTTTTTGTCGCAATAGATATTTTAGGTGTGGGAGTAGTGAGTTGAAAAACAGGTGTCGGTGCTGCATATTGGTCATAAGGTATTTTAACTTCCCCTTCAGTCACTTGAATCTTTGGTCAATCTCCCATATAGACTCTCTTGGTTTCTATCTTATCTCGATAATATTGTTCATGTATTGATCCTCTGAGCTCAGCTTTTGGAACTCATTAATCAATATCTTCTTAATGTATGTCAGTGGCCTCGTCCTCCAAGGGGCATTGTTCTTGTCTAGACTCATGTACTAGTCTAGTGCATGGTCTCTTAGCGTGATCGCTATCTGCGTGAGCTTGGTATCTTCATCACTGACCTGTTTTTCCTCCCAGATCTTTGCACAAATGAACAAATGCTTCTTAGGGTCTTATGTTGCTTCTCCTCAAAATTCTAGTAATCTGATAGTGGGATTGTGTCCTGCCATTCTAAATATTGAACTGCTACCTCTTTTGCGTGGTGTAGATACCTGACTAGTACTTTCCAAACTGGCTCCTCCAATTGGTGCTCCTGTGGTAGATGTACTTGTTGTTGTTGTCGGACTTCCTTCGAACTTCAGTTGTCTAAACGATGGTGTTCTCTTTGGTCTATTGGTCGCACATGGGTTTATGGGTTCCACACTGACATTAATATGGAAAGGATGGTTTCCTTCTCCTCCCATTCTTAGGCCTCTTGTTTTCCTCTCATAGGTTGCGTGTAGGATTTCCTCAATATTCTCCACAACCCGGAGATCCTCTACCTCTTCCTCATCGCTTCCCAAGCCCTCTCTCGCAGCTATGGCTCTCTTCTTGGTATTCACCTTATATTGGAAGGGTAGTCTGCTACGCGTCGTTCCTGATGACACCAAGATCCACTTAAGCTAGTCATCATCCATCGATATCGGGTCCAAGAGTTCCTCCTCATTCTTTCCTTTATCCTCACCTTCTTCCATTTCTCCTCTCTCTGTCAGTGCTTACCCCCTTCCCCCATGCACATAGGGAAGTCAAGCTACCTGATTCCATTGTCATTGCCCCTTTTTTATATAATAGTATTTTAATAGAAGTATGCAGTGATTGAATGTACCTTCCACGAGGTCCATGTAGAAATTCTTTCTTTGTTGCATTGTATGACTTCGTTGTGTCGACTGCAAACTCTGTGATGAAGCCTGCCACAATACTGTCAAGCCAAAAGTCGACTACGCGGGTGAATTTGTTGTTCACCTGTTGTAACCGCTCAATTTGTACTAAGGTATAATCTAACTGTTGGATCTGGTTCATTGCATGGTTATATTTCAACCTTAGTATCCACTCCTGTAGTAGATGCATATAATCATAGAAAAAGACTTCGTGTAAATCCGTAAACACTTATTTATCCATATATTTGTGAGGTGTGATGCTAGGGTTTCTATTGTCTTTCTGGGCAAACTCTAGCTCTTTGGTTCTCAACCAGCCTTCGATTTCTGCTTTCGTGGGGATCCAAGGTCTCAACATTCCCTTCTAATGGCTCGGGGGTCTTATTGTTTCACTCATTATTTTCTCATGCACTCTATCTCACCTACCCAGTCCTCTATTGTTCCTCTTAACATGGAAACATAACCATTTGTTGGTTTAATGAACGACTCTTCCCTACTACCTGAGTTATTGACCCAGGGTTCATTTCTTTTAGGGTACCAAAAAAGCCTAAAACTATCACCCCTTCTGGTAAAGCAGAAGGAAACACAGTACACAAAATGCACTGCGTAGTCTCACCCAAGATAGATTTAAATGGGTGGCTATAAGACTCAGGTGTTTACAACCTATGATTGAGCAAGAGATATGGAATCTGTATTCTGAACCATTTATTATAACTTGTGTTACAAACTACTGTTATTCTCTCTTATATTTTAACCTCCATGGCATCTTTTCTTGATAAGCCAACAACAATTAACCAAGCAATATAATAACTCATTCATTCATTACACACAACGTTTAACTACTAAAAGTATGACAAAGATATGCATGCATTCATCACATTACATAGGTATTACCATGGTTCACCCCCTCTTGGTCTACGTCCACAAATATTTGGCTCTTGGCTCTCTTATTATGGTAGTTCTACAATTCTCGCACCACACACTTACAACTCTCCTCAGATGGGTAAGATCTATATGAGGCGAACTAGATCACACTAGGCTGCTCGGCCTGTGATATAATCCTCAAGATATACCTTTTCTCCTCCTCTCTAGTTCCATTGCTTTACAAAAATAGTTCATTACATACCATATCAACCACTACAAAAGTACCAAATCAAACCTTCCTATGATACCTGTGTATCTATATTGATATCTTTCGAGCTCTGCAACCATTTACAAAAAACTTTACAAAAACCCTAACCCTACTTTCGTTAGGTCTTCCTTCATTGCATGCATTCTTTTCTTCCTTCCAGCTGTTGCCTCCTTCTTGCATGTGCACGTTCTGTTCTTCTTACCATTTGTCACTTTCCTCTTGCACGCTTTCCTTCCCACGATTTCTCTTCCAACTGACATTCTTCTTTGTGCTCACTTTCTTTCCCACTTCGACATGCTGCCAACAGAAAGTTAAATTAAAATTTTATTCTCTCTTTCTCTCTTTTTTGTCTCTTGCACCTTGATGATCATTGATGATATTATTTATCTTAGTTGGCTTGGACTTGACTGTGTCGAGTGGGATCTAGACACCTCCTTGTTCCTAAGAACATTCGCCAGCCTTCATACCTTAAATTGTTAAAATCAATTGGAACTTGGGCTTAAGCATGTAATGTCCCCCACCTCTTAGAGAGGTGATGAGGAGACTCAATGGCCTGGGAACCCCCACTAGGTCATAGTCTCACACTGAAGGGGGGGAAGTCAAGAAGTTAAAAGTTATATGTTTAAGTTGACTTAAGAAAGGAAAAGGATAAAGGAGTAAAAGATAACTCAACAGAAGAATAGAAGATTAACCCTGGGAGTTAACCTAACTCAACAGAGAAATAGAAGGAAAAGTATAAGTAAGAGGTTGGGGCGCACCTATTACTCATTCTGGTTTTGGATTAGCATTTGCTATTGCTCTTGAGCATTCAGTTTGGGGGTTTTGTTGTACAAACCCTTGTGAGTAACTCAATGGTGAAATATCCACTCACCTTGTTCCACAGCTTGGTCTCGGGGATGAAATACTCCTCCACACCATTCTAGTCTCAGCCCATATCCATCTAGCGCTTCAGAAGGTAGAGGTTGTATTGTTCGTGTGTTTTCAGCAAGGGTGCACCATCATCTAGAGGGAGCTTCGATCCATCTTATCCTGAGGGCCTGGGGCCATTCCGATAGTTGGGTTTTTTTTGTAGGGGCAGGACCATCGATTTGAGGGATTTTCTGGAGCGTTATCATCATTCTACATTTGTCTTCAGATTGGGATGTCTTGGAGCCATAGGGGACGTCCTTTGATTCAGTAAAACTTAGATCTAGGGAGATCTGCTTGAGATCTGAGCTTGAAACTTCTCCCATGGGATTCTCATAGCCCGATCTATATTCTTGGAGAGTTTCAGACCATTTGGAGGTCTCCTTCATCAGGGACGAACCAGTTAGGGTTTCATTCATCCAGTGGGGTGCATCTTTCAATGGAGATTTCATATCTACAGAGATTGAGAGGGATCTTGGAGATTCAGGAACCTGGGTTGTTCTTACCATCACCCGATCTATATTCTTGGAGATTTTCAGAGAATTTGGAGGCCTCCTTCATCAGGGCCGAACCAGCTAGGGTTTCAGTCATCTAGTGGGGCACACCATTCAGTGGAGATTTCAGATCTATAGAGATTGAGAGGGATCTTGGAGATTCGGGCACCTGGGTTGTTCTTACCATCACCCGATCTACTGTTTGGCATATTTCTGGAGGTGATTGGACATCTTTGGCACTAGGGATGAATTATTGAGGGCTTCATCATTCTAGCAGGATGTGGAACTTTCCATCTTGGAGGTTGAGCATTAGTAAGGCTCAGATCTTCTTGATTAAGTCTTCATTGTATATCCAGCCTTTGGAGGCTTATTTTGTATTGTCGGGAGCATTTTGTAGCAGCTCATATCTATTGCTTGTATGAACATCTGAGGGTCATTCCATATCGACCATCTATTGTATTTACCTTACATTTCTCATAATAAAAAGGTTAGATCTTTGCTTGTGCTTCTACATCTTGAGTATATTGTGATCTCCATGTGTTGATGAATCTTGTATGCACTTAATAACTCAATTAATTAGTAGTAGTTAGTGATTCCAGGAAAGAATTTGGCTTGGGATCATTACAGTGGTATCAGAGCCTCGATCCTCCAAACTTGTGGAGAGATCGGTGCATGCAGAAGTACAGGGGAATTGTTATGGGTCGGAAGAAGAAAAACAACAGTGAAACAGAGGCATAAATGGAAGGGTCAGGAGACGACCATGAGCCTCAGGGCTTGGCTCTCTTAATAGTCAAATTTGATAAGTTCCAGCAAAACATGAACTACACAGAAAGCACATTGGTCTGGTAGTTGGATGAGTATCAGGAAACCAACAGAAGGGGACAGGCCGAAATCTCTAAAACCTTGAAGAAAGTTGATGAGAATCTACAGAAAATGAACGAGAACCAAACTAGGATAAATGACCTTTTGATGCAAGTAACCCATCGAGGAAAAGATCCTGATACGTATGGGAATAAGGAGGTTGGAGGGTCTGGTGGAACCCATGAGGAAATCAGATATAACTCGGAGAAAGCATCAGGATCTGAAGGAAGTCTTGGAGGTGGCACGTTCCATGGGTAGATGGGTAGCAGGACCAATCATAGGCCATACGTGCCAGTGTTCATGGATGAACCACTAGGCCAACACTCAAGAAGCAGAGCTAACCCCAGACCATACATGCCCACATTCACAGATGAGCAAGGGCAGCATGAACAGGTTGAAGATTTTGTGGAACAATTAGCCAGGAGTACCAGGGAATATTATAGCTTGGATATGAAAGTTCAAAGACAGATGTCCCTAGACCAGTATTGTCAACTCAGGTTCAGAAACCAGCCTAGGACGAACCACAGGGGAAACTTTGAGTTTGAGCAAAGGTAAAGGAAGATAGAGATTCCATACTTTGATGGTACGACTAAGATGATAGCACAAACATGGGTGCAGAAGCTAGATACTTACATGTAGCTTAACCCCATGAGAGAGATGGAGGCCATCAAGTTTGCCACTATGTACTTGGATGGTAAGGCCCATGACTGGTGGTACCATGGGCTCACCACACTCGGCCACAACTAGATTGTATCCTATACAGAATTCACTCAGAGGCTCATTGATAGATTTGATCTAGGAGATCCCGAGTTACATTTCCGGGAGCTCACCCAACTCAAGAAAATAGGTACGGCTGAGGCATACATTGATGAGTTCCATAGATTGGTAGTGATGGTGCAAGATATGTCCCCAACCAGGCTCATGATGCTCTTTACAGAAGGATTGATGGAACCCTTGAAGGGTTGGGTTAAGGCCTTCAAGCCTACCAGCCTACAGGAAGCCATTTGGAAGACGAGGGATCTGGGTCTAGCTGCTAAACCAAAATTCATACCCAGACCACCTCTTAACAATGGTGGAAGAGATCAAAGGCATCCAATAAACCAGGGAGGACATGAACCTAAGGGTTATGACAAGGGTCATGGCAGAATAGATGACAACACCAGGAGGGAACTGAGAAGGAAGCAACTTTGCTTCACATGCAAGGAGCCATGGAATCCCTCACACAAGTGCATGGGATGAGGAAAGGTACATTACATCGAGGTCACCTTAGATGATGAAGAATAGGATGAGTATGGTCAGATACAAAAAATGGAGGTTGAAACGTTAGAAGCAACAGAAGAGGAGGTTCCAGAACTAGACTGTATGGCTAGAGAGAAGGCTACGTTGGCATCTATCAGTGGGGTACCCAAGTTCAACACCTCCAGGATGAGAGGGGTCTTACAAAGACAGAGAGTGTCAGTTCTGATTGATTTAGGAGCTTCCCACAATTTCATTGATGCAGCATTACTAAAGAGGAGGCACATACCTACAGTAGAGTTTGAAGGATTCAAAGTGGAGGTAGCAGGTGGTAGTACTATGCCCTGTAACAGATACATACCAGGTATGAAACTCACCT
>ML812507.1:185928-197293 GCA_009831015.1 Picea engelmannii
ATCAATTAGTTGATAACAGGGTTTGTAAGAGTTGTCCGATCATTTGTTATTGCAAATTGGGGCAGACAAAATCATTCACGAAATCATTTCTTGAATTCATTTTGAAACGACTATTACCCGAATTTCCTCATACGAATTTGACAAAAATAACATAAGTCGATCTGAGTTAAAAAACTCGTTTGAAAATTAAAATTAACAGAGCTACAATCAAGTCTATTTTTTATACGAATACAAATCATAAAACCAATCATACTAACTGAAGATACACAACAATCCAATCAAGCGAATCGAACAGTTGGGGTTTAACATAGTCGTTGTGAATCAAAATCGTTCCATGATTCGAGCGTAAATATCATTTGCACAGGCTTAAATGAGAATATTGTTTTCATGAAAAACAAATTCGTTCTTTCCGAATCGAAATCGATCAGAGTTGTATTCCCAATTTAGAAGATTATATCAATTCAAACTCACGAAGTCGTTCCAAAATCACAGCATACAAACTAACCAAAATCAAATCAAAACATGATCGTGCTCTAAATTTAGCATGAAAAAACCTCCTATTCAGATTAGATGCAACCAAATCCAAGCGAAAACAAACCATCGATTTCGTTAACTCAACATACAAACAAATCAAATCCGATGAAAAGCTATCAATGGCTAAACTAGGCATGAGAAAATCGTGTATCCAAATCAAAACTTCATTTATTTTTAGCAAAGAGAAAATAATGTACAGGATGAACAACATTACGACAGAGCCATTTCGAATGATAGATAGAGCTATTTGAAAACCAAACTCACATCATTATATTAATACTAGCAATTCACAAAACGAAAATGATATCGAAATTCATATCTGTATAACGAGCGGACAACTTGATCATGACATTTTGGAATTGACAACAGCTGTAGCCGATTCAACATTCCGAAAAACAATGGAACCAGTAGTTTTCTTCTTCCTATCATTTGCTTGAATTTTTTCCCTTTGGCTGGTCAACACTGCAACTTGGTTTTCCAGCGATTTGATTTTCGATTGAAGTACAGGAATGTCTATATAGTATCGTTCCAACCACGCATCACATTGGTCACATGACGACTGTCCGGGCTTCAAAAAAGCAGGTGAGGGTTTGGTTAAACTGTCGAGGGTTTCGTTAGGTAGTTTGATCCCAGGGTAGCTAGGATTATTCTTTAGGCAAGGGAGTAGATTAGAAACGAAATCATAAGGTGGCTCGGAGCACAGACCCTGTGAGTAAGGGTACTCACTAGCTAGAAAGCATTCTATGTCAGAGTCTGAATCCTCACTAAGGACTATGGGCTTCTTCTCAACACTAGGTTTAGGCTTATTCCTATCCATCCTCAAGATAAGACAAGCATTCTTTTTACCTTTTCCATCAACAGTAGGGTTACCTCTAACCTTTTTTCTCACAGGCTTTTTTATAGCCTCAACCTTCTCAGTTATAGCGTCGTGTAAGTCAACATTAGGGTCGACCAAGGGTTTAGGAAAAGGCAGTAGGACATGGAAGGGCACGGGTGGCCCAACCTTAGCTTCATTAATCACGGGCTTATCAATCTGGATAGGGTCTGTATCATCAAAACCATTTCGAGTCATAAAAGCTCGCCGGCTATCACCATGGAGACTTAAGTGATGGACAATGATTAGTCTCATTAGGCCATGGTGGAATAGACTACTATTGGCCTTCTCCCTTTTAAACCTTTTTGACATTTTATAAAGGCTACGCTGGAAGTAGAAAGGCATATTCAATGGATACCCTATAAAATTCATTAACAAACGTAGGTGGTAGAGAAAAACGAGTCCGTGTCGACCCTCACAAGTCACGAACTGTTTAACTACTATCAAAAGGTCATGCCATCTTGGTTTGAGCATGGAAATCGACATACCACTGTCACAGGATGTGACCTTTCTTGAGACGAACAGTAGTGGCCATGGCACCTCTTCAACTTTTGAATTTTTAAACCAACGCTGGCCTATGGCTGCTAATCCGGTGGCAGAGCTAATGAACTCTTCACTGATTTCCAACTGAACGTCACCCACCTTGGCTCTACAACCATAAAAAATCAGGGCGAATTGTTGTGCAACAAATAAATTAAAACCCTCAAACCTCTACACGAAGGTGATCTAACCACTATCCTCTAAGTCCTTTCGGGCATTGTCTAATAGTAGCAAGGCTTGGCTACCGTTCGGCTCGATTCGCACCACCGGTGCCATGGAGCCGAGCACACGGTGAACAAGCCAGGGTTTGAATCATAGCATACACAGGAGAAGAGTGCACGAAGGTTTACCCGAGCTAACAGAGGTGAAACAGGCATAAGGGATAGGCATAAATGACATCGTGCAAAGGTGGTGGAGCTATTTCTGCCATGCAGAATAGTCATTGCTAATGGTACAACCGTCGGCGCTTAAAGCTGTTCAACCCACTATAGTATAGTTCAACAATTATGTCACTTGCCCGACCAATGAAATCAATGGTAATTTTATAAACCAACGTGCGCAATCAAAGTTATGGCATAGTTTTAAACACCCAACATACAAATCGAAACCAATAACAAGTGTTGGACCAATGTTCCAATTCGTTTTAAACTAGGTGTCATATCAAATGAAATAAATCAAGGGTTTAACCATAACACTTATATATCTTTATGAAACCAATGGTCAAGTAGATAAAATCAAAGAAAATATAAATCCAATTGCCAATGAATCACAAACTTAATCACTCATGAAACGAAACTACATGATCAATCAAAGAATGTCAAATGAGTGCAGATCAAAAGTTCTTGCCAACTGTATAATGATAAGTAAAATGTAAGCACAATAGGCATATCGACAAGGAGGATAACGACAGTTCAAATAATTATTTTAATGCGACTACGAAAGACCAATTTTTCATGCTTACAGTCGTGAAAACAAAAACGAAGGTAAATGTGCAAATGTCACAAAAATAAAAGTGTCGTTTATTTGAGAATTGCGACGAAAAATTGATGTTTGCAAAACATTGGTGTAGGTAGCTTATTAGTCAGTGGAAAATGTGAATTGGTTGCCAACAATGGAGACACACTGGTAGAAGCAGTTATCTCTACCAAATGGAACAAATTCATATTAGGACAGCAAAGATAATTCCAACTCTAAAATAACAACCAGAAAATCGTATAAACATCATCATTAAACCAACTATTCCAACAGTGTTTTAAAAGATGAAAACTGATAACAGTCTTGAGTCACGATATTAAAGATAAAATCTCCAATAATGTTGACATAGCCACTGCTACTAGTAGGCGTCCATAGCCTCAACAGGGTTTCCATTTAACCCACTCTGACATCTGTATCCTACCAAGAAGTTCTAGATCAGAATAAAGGACATTAAAGAGGTTTCTTATTTGCAAATTTTCATATACCTGACATTGCCTCACTGCCAGCGGGCCTGTTCAATACCCCGGCGAAGTTGTCTTGGCGTCATGCATGCATTTACCCACTTCCAGAAGACCTGTTCAGTATCTCGGCGGGTTTACAAGCTTTTCCCACAACTCTTATTAATAATTTATTTTGTTTTGTTTTTTCATAGATATATAGTTGAGTGGGGTGACACTGAAAATCATGATATTTTAACATATTTTTTTCAGACCTCATCAGAATTTTTTAGAACCGTCCTTTATTAAGATCCAGAGATGTTTCATTTACAAAACAACTTCCTGAGACAGGGAGACATCTTCTGAGTCATTCCCTTAAGGAATAGGGACAGCGTAAAAAGATAATAGATGATCATGACAAGCTTTGCTCAGAGATCGAAATCAGTCAACTTCTTTCAAACAACAAACTTTTCCAACATAGATATAAATTTCAAAAATATATCATTGATGTTTGTACAAATTTCTCAGAAGTTGTTTCAGCGAAGGAATTTTCTGTTTTCTTTATCTGAATAGCTCGGTATACAGGTATGTGTATTTTCCAAAAACACAAGCTGATAAATTCAAAGAAAAGTCAAAAACAAAAAAACAAACGAAAAAGAAAACAAAAGCAAAATATGTACATAATATACAAGGTTTGTCATCAAGCAAAGTATCTTTTTAGGGCTTGGCCATTCACCAGATACGTGTCAAGCTGACCCTCAATATTTTGCAATCGAAAAGAACTGGGACCCAACTTTTCAGCAATTAAAAATGGTCCAAGCCATAAGTTTTGAAATTTAGTGTGTTCTCCCTTTCCCTCGTGCGGTTTGTCCCATTTCAAGACGAGATCGCCTACTTCAAAGTTCCTATCAAAAGCAGAGTTAGCATCGAACCAACTTTTAACCAATAGTTGATGTTGATCTAACTTACATTTAGCTTGGGATCTTACCTCTTCTAGCTTCATCAAAGCGTTAATTCGGTTTTCCAAAGGGGGACAATAATCTTCTTGGACTTTTTGCGACAACTGAAGTGAAGGAAGAAGAATGTGAGGTGGAAGAATTGTTTCTCTGCCATAAATGAGAAAAAATGGGGAGTTACCTACAATAGCTTTTGGCGTTACCCTACCAGCCCACAACGCGTTTAGCAGTGCATTGTGCCAATTCTTGTGATTTTCAACCACCGTTCTCTTGATGATTTTAATCAAGTTGTTGTTTGTTGATTCTGCTAATCCGTTGCCCTGGGGGTAATAGCTAGCAGAATATTTCAGCTTGATTCCTTTTTCCAAGGCGAACTCGCTCATCTCAAGAGAGGAAAAGTAAGAAGCATTATCGAATACTAAACAGTCAGGGATACCGAAACGAGTGATAATATTCGAATTTAAAAAGGCAATTACATGACTGGTGTGGACAGTTCTTAACGCAGTAGCTTCAGACCATCGGGTAAAGTAATTTGTGGTTGTCACAATAAACTTGTGTTGTTGTGAGGACGGGGGGTTGATTGGACCTATGATATCAAGGCCCCACTGCTAAAAAGGAGAAACTACTGAAACGGGCTGCAAAGGAAAGGCTGGTTTTTGTAACTGCCCTGATGCTTTCTGACAAATGATACATTTACGACACAAGGCATGGGAATCTCTAAAAAGCGTGGGCCAATAATAACCGACTCTTAAAACTTTATGGGCAGTGGTGTTACCACTGAAATGACCACCGGCTTCTCCTGCATGCAACTCGAGCAGGACTTTTTCTACTTCATCTTTTTCAAGACAACGCATCAGTATGCCGTCAAAACTCTGATGAAATAGAATACCATTAACCAGATGAAAGGAGGCGTAATTTAATCTCAACACTCTTCTTTTAGTGGGGTCCAGGTGACGAGGGGTTGACCCATGTTCAAGACAGAATCGTATATCGTCATACCAAGGACTGACAAAGTTTTGTGTGCAACATATTAGACTTTGATCGCGTTGCCCTAGGTTTGACGTATCGCTTTCTTCTTGTTGTCTTGCTGCTGAATCAACAACTAACTTGCATAACCCTTGGCCTATCATTATCTGAGCTGGGGTGATTTCTAAGTCGTACTCCTACAAGGAGGTGACCCAGTTGGCCCTCTTTTCACCTAGTTCCTTCTGCACTAACAGGTTCCTCATGGCTTGGTAGGGGACAATAACTTTCGTCCTAGACTTCAAAAGATAGGACCGAAAGTGTTTAACTGCTTTGAAAATAGCGTAGGCTTGCTGATCTACCGCTGGGTAATTAATTTCATCACCTTTGAAAGAGGAGCTCATAAAGGCAATGGGTACTTCATTGTTCTCGGCATTCTTTTGGGTTAGGATGGTGACATAGGAACGGTCAGAAGAAAAAGTGTAGAGTGTAAAGTCTTGAGAAAAATATGGGCTCATGAGAGACGGAGCGTCTATTATGGCCTTCTTTATTGCATTAAAAGATTGACTTTCTAGGGGTCCCCAGTGATATTGGGTGTCTTTCTTAATCAAATTTTGTATAGGCCTAACCATTTCGGAGAAACTGGGGACAAATCTTGTCACGAAGTTAATCTGGCCTAAGAAAGACTGCATAGATCTTTTGGATGTAGGAGGGGGAAGTTTCGCGATGACTTGAGTCATTTTGGGGTCAATAATCATCCCTTCACTAGACACAATGAGTCTTAAGAGTTTACCCTGTTCTACTGCGAAGATGGATTTTTTGGGATTCAAGGAGATGCCGTATTTACGACATCGCTGTAGAACGGCTCGTAAGTGAGCTAGATGATCGGTTTTGTTTTTATAAAATACCTTCACATCATCTAAGTAAACTACGATGGAATGATTGATTAAGCCTCGAAAAGCGATGTCCATCGCTCTCTGGAAAGTGGCTCTAGCATTAATCAGTCCAAAGGGCATTTTACGATAAGCATAAGTGCCCCATGGAGTATGGAAGGTAGTTTTAAGATGGTCTGGTGGAGACATCAGGACTTGGTTGTACCCCGAAAAACCATCCAGTAAGGATAGCCTTTCAAAACCAGATACCTGTTGAAGGATCTGTTCCATGCGTGGGACATGATAGTTTTCTTTATCAGATGCTCTATTAAGGTTTCGGAAATCGACGCAGAGTCGGATTTCCCCACTTTTCTTCCGGACTGGGACAAGGTTAGAAACCCATTGAGTGTGTCTAACAGGAAAAATTATCTTATCATTTAGTAGTTTATTCAATTTTTTTTTAACGGTCGGTTCGAGTTTAGGATGCATTTTCCTTAATTTTTGTTGAAAGGGTAAGGTTTGGGGCTTCATCGGAATGGCATGTTGTATGAAGTTAGGGTTGAACGTTTTAAGATCGTCATAAGTCCATGCAAAGACATCTTTAAAATCTTTGAACAATTTAATAAATGCAGCTTTTTCTTGTTGAGAACACCCCAACCCTAGATTAATGCACTGAGGATTTTCATTAGTTCCTAAGTCTACTTTTTCATATGATAATGAGGAACTATTGGTTTTACAGTTGATCATCTTTTTAAATTTATCTTGAAGATCATAAAACTTCTCTAATCTAATTAYGTTTTTAGGGATCGAGTTTACCATATCTGGTGAAGATTCAGGAGTTCTYGGATTTGGTATTACCGTGAAATCGYGCAAATTGTCATCGTGTGTGTGTTCRTCTATCACCACGCCTTGAAAAGTTTCTTCCATGTGCAGAAAGTTAATAATMTGTTGATCATCATCAAATACTCTCCAGTTCRTGATGTTGTTAGGAACGGATGGTCTGAACAATAGCTCAACAGAGAATGCATATGGGGACAAKCCTTCTGTAGAAAKAAGTTTAGAAGCTACATTAGCTAWTAAATCTRCTTCAGATTTATTCAATCTAGGAATAGAATTTATATTGAAAGAAGAAAATTTATTCATTAAATTCCATACCTCAGAYTGATAGCTTTTGAGTTGCGGAGRCAGATAGTGGATAKAATCTCTTACCTGTCTAACCACTATTTCRGAGTCACCAAASACGGTTAAATTTTGAATGTTCATATCCGAATCTTTTCTGAGACCTTGCAGTAAAGCCTCATATTCTRCAGTATTATTAGTATATTYGAATTCCAACCTACATGCAATTAATGTTTTGTCAAAATAAAGAGACCAAATTTGATTTCCATCGAGTACATGAGACCGTTGCGTAGAAGTTGTTGGCTACATATATGCTACAATCTCAGWCTGTTGTTCTGGATTGGTGATGGGTGAAGCCTCRTCCATGAAATTGCYGAAGAAGGTGTCCATCCCTTGTACTTTGRGTKWATCAGCAGAAGGTGTAAATGGTTCATTGGGATCGTTCAAATCTGTGACCGTGAACTTAAGGTAGCGTTCACGATTTACCTTGATCTTGTTAGGCTTACCRTTGTCTRGAAGCCATAGATGGGACCAATCTGTCGCGAAATAACCATGTAGCTSCTCCGACCAGTCCCTGCTTAAGAATAGACCATACACTTCTGGAATATCCACAACAATTATATCAATAACTTGATGAACCTTGGGGTTAGACGATAATCTAATAAGCACATTCTTCAGTTCKCCTATAACTTTAACATTTGTCTGATCRAGTTGTATGATTTTTAAATTAGAGGGTTCAAMTTTAGTGTTAATCTTTTGRAAAACAGACCAAGGCATCACATTGGATGACACTCCTTAGTCTACCATACAATTGTGCACGTTTCTATTAAAGATTTCGAAGGTTAGCAAAAATGGAGGTACATTTTTGTGAGTACTAAGAGTAGTAGCTTGTGGCTTTTTACTCACAGTTTCTAAAGCTACTTTATCTACATTATTTACATTATTTACATTACTTACAGGAAGGCTTCCTTTATCTTGCGGATCAAGATGGTTTTTAACGGAAGTCTTCTGGGGAACTTTGTTCTGCACAACCTTGTTACCATTAGAATTACCATTTTTTCCATTCTCTGAGATATTCTGTAATATTTTTTGTAGCAGAAATGGAAACTTCAATAACTCATAAATAGAAATGTTAACTCTCAACTTTTTAAGATCTTCAACTACATCATAATCTAAGTTGGGGTTCACATTACTCTGTTTAGTCTCAGTTGATTTAGATTGCTTTGGAGGTGAAGTTGTAGTGTTTTCGGTAGAAGATTTGTTTGTTGTCTTACTCCTGGTATTATAGGGATGTACTGTCTCAAAGTTAGCTTGAAAGATGTTATCCGAGAAGTGTCCAAAATTTTTTGGGGAAGAATCTTCTTCTTTAACTGTCTCTTGTTCAACTACCTCCTTAGGAATCTCAGGAGGCATCAAGTTATCTTGGGCTTCTAGAATTGTTTGAAGAGCGCATTGCAGGATTTCTAGATTTAGGGCTTCGGTGGTTGGATTAGGTCGATTGGTAGGAAAAGGCTTCCGAAACGGGGGTTTGTAAGGCCCTTTTCTCGAAGAAGCTTCTTTGGTCGACCTTTTCAAATCTGTAACTTGATTTGACAGTTTTTGAACAACTTTAGTTAAGTTTTCTAAATCTGAGCTTTTAGGTTGTGTTTTACTTTGAGTAGGTCTGGGGAGGATTTCGATCTTCTTTTTGGAAGAAGAACTAGTCTCTATTTCATTGCTAGTAGAGTCTTTAAGACTAAGTATGTCTTTTTCAATCTGGCTGGCCTCCTCGAAGGCTTCTAACAACGTGGCTTTCTTAGATCGTTTAACCCAAATAGCTATACTTTGATGCAAAGCCTTAGTGTAGTATGCTATTATAAGACTCTCAGCAGGCATGGAATCCGTAGGGATTCGGTTTTTGAGTGTTAAGAATATTTGATTAAATTATTAAACTTTTTCTTTTGGGTTCATTCTTAAGCTAGAAAGATCCATGACTAGGACTTCCAGAGGTTTACCGTCTCCAAACTTTTCCAAAAAGAAAGACTCAAACTTTTTCCAAGACATGATGGTATGGGGTTGTTGGGAAAAGTACCATGTGGATGCATTGCCCTCGAAAGTATAAGGGAACAACCTACAAACAACGTCTTCATGCTTGACATTGCAGAGTCTTATGGCTAACATAAACTTTTTAATGTGATCTTCAACGATCTGTTTTGAGTCAGGATCAAACATGGAAATCCATTTCTCTGGGTGTTTAGGTAGAGGATGTTGAGCTCCAGGTACAGCTACGGCATCTTGGTCAAGCCAAGGTCTAGCAGGGTTGTTCTGATTTTTCATTGGTGTTGTGGGTGTGGAAGGCTGAGAAGGGGAATCACCTTCGTCAGAGGAATCTCCTCCAGAAGAGGAAGAAGATGATGGAGGTGGTGAAGGGGGTATCCTAGATCCTCCTGCAGCAGGATTTAAGATTGGATCTGAAGGATTCACAGTGAGATCAGTGCCTCCTAATTGTTCTTTGATATCAGAGAAGTCCAAAGGTTGTCCCCATGGATGGTTAGGTTGCCTCAAATGGGCTAAGGCACTATGTGTTTTAATAAGATATTGACGGACAATCTCTTGTATGTCACCACCTGTAGGATTAGGGGTTGTTGGCTCAACTGTGATATGTGGATTGCCGGTTGAAGTAGTTGCTATTTGAAGGGGAATATTATCGTTTGAATGGATTCTAGTCACTATAGGTGAGCGATTAGGTGGTGGAGGAGTCTTGCGACCGCCTCGTTCCATTAATTAAATTCAGGCCCTCCTTCTAGCGCCATTTGTTGACGGGCGAAATTGACCGTCCGTCAACTGGGAGAGTGGAACCGGTCCGGGGTTGTCTAATAACCCAAGATGTTTGGGACGAACCACCGTGACAGGTTTAGAGGCTCCGTTAGCCGATCTAATTCCTAAGAAAACAAAAGGAAAACTAACCTAAAATAACTAATCTAACTAAAAATAACAATTAAAACAAGCTAAACTAGTCTAACTAAAAAGAAATAAAACAAACTAATAAACTAAACTAACTTATATATATATACAATCTACTAACTAATACTATACTAACTCTAACTAATTAAATATCTAACTACTAACGGAAATATAACTTATTCACAAAATGTACAATATCTACAATTTACAGATTTGAATAAAACCTGAAAAACTCATTTATATTCTGCCCTAAGACAGAGAAAGATATTTTTTGTTTATTTTATTATTTTATGAACAGAAATAAAACAAAAACTAACTAAACTAAACAACTAATATACTAATTCTAACTACAAATCTAACTAAACTACTAATATCATTCTAACAAATTATATAACAAACTGACCTGGAGAAACGCTCCAGGTTTGTTTTGTGTATGATGATTGTCTTAGCTGATCGGAGGGAGGAAACCCGCTCCAAATTATCCAGGCGCTCCTTGTAAACAGAAAGTTATAGTGCTCTTCAAATATGATTACAGGATGAACAAGACATAAAAATTACAACAATCTTATGATTTATAAATCTTCACAGTTAGATAAACCCGTATGCAAAGACTTATACAAAATGATTCAATTAATGAAGAAGAGAAACCTGTGATTCATCAACTAAAACAAAGTAATTGCTGTATTTTTAAGTCATGAGAGAAATCAGATATGGATAAAACATTAATTAAATCATATCATTCTGCAATAGACTATGATAGCTAAAGTAGTCTATAATCAACTGCAAAGTGACATGCATAAACTTGAAACAAAAGATTGATATTATGAAAGAGAAAGCTATAGAAAAACATCAACTCCTGTCTCAGTTTGTATTAGAAATCCATAGCCGGGTTCTCCCACAAGTGAGGATGCCCCTTATTACAAAAAATAATAAGTATTTAAAGACCTTCTACAGGGTAAAACATCCCTGTGGAAGTTATCAAAATTGTTTACCGAAAATCTGGGAAGTATCCCAAGTCTGACTAAACTAAGAACCTAAAATAAAACTAAAACACACAAATATTTCCTAGACTATCCAGCATGCCCAATGAAATTTGGATGTATCTGAAAAGGGTAAAAACTGAACAAGTTAGGAGGATATTTTGTTAAAGAA
>ML812507.1:206501-225774 GCA_009831015.1 Picea engelmannii
CTGTACACATAATAAAACTCATGCAACCTTGAGATATAATGAAAATATGTTAATTTTCTAATATTTAATCATAAATTCACTTATAATACTAAAATGAACAAAGTGGAAAATAATAATGTGAAACCCAAATGTATTTATGAAAATGGTATGATGGAAGGTTAATGGGACGATGAAATGTAAGGAATGGTGAAGGGAAAAAAATATATAAATGTGACATTTCTGAGTCCTAACATGGAGCTAATGAAGAGAATTGTATAAGTCCATGTACATATCATTTGAATGAATATAACATATAAGAATTGTTCCAAATGTTTGTTGTTGTTTTGTCTATCTGAATGAATGAATGGTAGGCTTTCTATTATTTACAATTTTCCGTTATTACTTTTTCTTATGTTATGAATGCTTTTACATGGTTGAATGTATGAATCTGTGATGATTTAGATAAGTTTTAGTTGTTTCTCTTCTATGAGCCTGTGCAAGGAGTGCATAAGTGACCACAAGGTGTGCATTGACAGAGTCTGTTTCAACTCAAAAGCTCAAAAGAGATAATGTGAAACTTTTGTATGCAAGGAGTGCATAAGTGTCCGCAAGGTGTGTGTTGACAGAGTCAGTTTTGACTCAGAGGTTTAGGAAGGATAGCTTGAAGGTGTGCGTAGGAGGAAGTGGGCTCAAAGTCATATTGTTCAGGAGGAACAATTGAGCTATGGAAGGATTGTTGCAAGGAGTGAACAACCTCCCATCAAGAGTCAAGTTGGAGGAATTTTGATGCAAGGTGTGCATAGGGTCAATACTTGACTAAGTATCGAAGGAGTAATTCTTAGATGATCAGAGTGTTGAGGAGGAACAAGTCCAAGAAAGATAATTTGTAGCTTTGTATGTAGAGAGTGAATAGTGCCTACAAGGAGTGCGTGACAGAGTCTTTTGACTCATGAGCTCAGGAGGAGTGGCGTAAATTTGTTTGCAAAAGAGTGTGATGAACTGTCACAAGGTGTGCATAGTCATCCACAAGAATCTAAGTTGTGGAGGAAAACCTGGTGTAAGGCGTGCACATGGAAAGTTTCAAATAAGTGTTGAAGAAAACATTCTGGGGAGTTAAGGTGTTCAAGGGAGAACAAGTTTAGAAGAGATAGAAGTGAGAAATTTTCAATGGGGAGGAGTCCTTGAAGATTTTCCAATTCAATGAGAAAGATCTGTCCAGGAGGGAGCAGGATATTTCTAGATTTTCAGATCTAGGAGATTTGCATGGAGGATAATTGTGGAAGTCCTTTAGCACTTCGTGGTTTGGAGGCACAAAAGTGTTGTAAGAGTGAGGTGTCGCTGAAGTCGTGAAGTTGCGAAGTGATCCTAGTCATTGGCTGGGAGGACGATATGTTGCAGCAGATTGGAGAGTTCGAGAAGTAGAGTTTCATAGGTTTTGTGGAGTGAGTGAAATCTTCACGAAGTTGCGAAGGACAAATTAGAGCTGGACCACTGGATCCAGGAGGAAAAGCGATAGAGATTCGTGTGTTTCAGCAGAAAGTTTTTTGGAAGGAATTGAGGGTGGATATTGTAAAAATCGCCGAAGTCGAAGTTACAAAGAGAGCTTGCCCATGGTCACATCCCATGGTCACATTGGAAAAAGAGTCTAGAACGGGAGCTAGTACTCATAAATTGGTGTTGCTAGAAGCGTCAGAGAGTAGAGTTGCGGGTAATTTGAACCTGTAGGTAACATCAAAGGGACTTGTGTTTCAATCGTTCAAGGTCTATTGAAGGGCCGAAAATCCGATTCATCTTGAGTGTTTTGAATATCCTTTACTGGGAGGTCACGCAACCATTAGGAGGGGACGGGGTTGCATCAAAGTGGTATTGGAGAAACAATTTTCTTCCAGACAGTAAGAAAAAGTGAGAAGGTAAAAAGGAGAGATCATGATATCATCAAGTGGTATTAGATACATTAAGTGGTAGTTATGTAAAGGATAATATTTCAACACAATATTGCCTATAAGACATGCAAATCCACCTATAGAAAATTGAGCTATGGAAAGGGATATGCAAGAACTTCGTGCAAGGTTGGGTGCCATGGAAACAATGCAAATGAGAGCACCTGATGCTAGAGACATTAGTGATGCAGAGAACGAAGAAGTGGAAGTTGAAGAAGATGTAGTATAGGATGTTGCAGAAGAATGCTTGTTGAAACCGATTGTCAAATTTGGAGCTAGAGTAAAGATAGACATCCGAATGTATGAAGGAAATTTATATGCTGAAGAATTGCTAGACTGGAAAAGGTCAATGGACAAGTACTTCGAATATGAAGACATCAATGAGGAGAAAAAAGTGAAACATGTTGTCACCAGGTTAAAAGGACATGCAACGTTGTGGTGATATGAAATGCAAGATGACAAAAGATTCAAAGGAAAGAAAAATATCAAGAGTTGGGATAGAATGGTAGCCAGGATAAAGGATAAGTTCACACCCAAGGACTATCAGATAAATTTGTTCAGGAAGTTGCAGAACCTCAAACAAAAGGGAATGACTGTGAAAGACTACACAAAGGATTTTTACAAACTGAACATTAGGGATGGATAGAGAGTAAAGGATGATGAAAAAGTTGCTAGATATATAAATTTCTTGAGATATGAAATCCAAGATGAAATCAACATGATGAAATTGAAGACAATGGAGGATTTTTATCAGATTGCATTGAAGGAAGAAGAGAAGTTGGCTAGAAAAAAGAGCTAGCGAAGCAGAGGAGGAAGTCTAAACAAAGGAAAGGGAATTTCCCATGATAAGGAATAGAATCCCAAGGTCGAGACTGAAAAACCACATGGTCATTCGAAAAGAGGAGGAAGTTCTCGAGGGAGACAGTATGGTGGTAGAAACTCTTTTCCTCGAGGAAGAGGAAAATGCATATGAGGAGAAGTGAATTTTTATGTCTATGGAAAGAAAGGACACATGTCTTGAGAATGTCCTGATAGAAATAAGGAAGGAGGAGGTGAATCTCACATTTCAAAAGAGAACAAGAAGAATATTGAAGCAAAAGGCACATAATATGGTAGATCACTGATAATGAAGAAGGTTCTCTTAAATCCAGAGCTAGAGGTTGAAAAACCAGTGTAGAGGAACAGTTTGTTTAGGACTGCTTACAAGACTAAAGATAGAGTATGCAAGGTGATAATTGACAGTGGGAGCACTGATATCTTAGTATCCACATAGATGGTGGAGAAATTGGAGCTGGAGACAATTTCTCATCTGAGTGCATATAAGGTCTCATGGTTGAAGAAAGGACACCAGGTAACATTAACTAAACAATGCCTAGTTGAATTTAATATAGGAGGACATAGAGATGACATTTTTTTTTATGTGATTCCCATGGATGTATGTCATGTTTTACTAGGGAGACCATGGAAATATGACATGAATGTCATTCATGATGGGAGGAAAAATACTTACACTTTGGAGAAGAATGGTAGGACACACATGTTGCTACCAATTGAAGAAATGAAAGTAAAGGAAGAATCTAGCACAAGCATATTTCTCATGAGTGGGAAGAAACTCCTGAAGCAAGTAAAGAAGGAACATAAGATGGAATTTGTTGTGGTAAGGAAACCCAGATTCGTCCTTACAATTACTTATATGGATGATCTACCTAAAGAAATTCAGGATTTGTTGGAGAGTTTTGTTGACATAGTAGTGGACGAGTTGCCAAACTCATTTCCACCTATCAGGAGTATAAACCATCACCTTGATATAATACTAGGAGTGAGTTTTTCGAACAAAGAAAACTATAGATTGACACCTCAAGAGAATGATGAGGTAAAGAGACAAGTCCAATATTTTATGGACAAGGGTTTAGTTAGAGAAATATTGAGTCCATGTGCAATACCAACTATTTTAAGTCTGAAAAAGGATGGAGGATGGAGAATGTGTACAGACTCAAGAGCCATAAATAAGATCACCATCAGGTACAAATTTACTTTACTAAGGATGGATGAATTAATGGATTGTTTGAGTGGAGAAAATTATTTTTCAAAGATAAACTTGAAAAGTGGATATCACTAGATAAGGATGAGAGAAGGTGATGAATGGAAAACAACCTTCAAATCAAATGAGGGGTTGTATGAATGTATTGTTATGCCATTTGTATTAACAAATGCCCCATGTACTTTTATGTGGTTGATGAATGAGGAATTGAAAGATTTCATTGGTAAGTTTGTGATTGTATATCTGGATGATATATTAGTCTTCAGTAAAACTAAAGAAGAGTGTTTGAGACATCTGACATTAGGGATGAGGAGATTGCAGCTAGAGATTTTGATGTTAAATTTAAAGAAATCCCCTTTTATGAAGACATAACTCATTTACTTGGGTTTTGTGATCTCTTCAAATGAATTGAAGATTGTTGGCCCTTGACCAAGTTTTGAGGATCCTTGCTCATGTTTGACCTACTTTTGGGACTTCGACAGGCTATCAAAGATGGAGCGCAAGTCGAAGAACAGATTGCGGGATCTCGGCCCCTTTTTAGGGATTTTTGGGATTTAGGCTTATGTAATGGGAATGCGGATGTCATCCCATGGGTTTACCCATGATTGGGCCCATTTTGTAATGTATAAATAGAAAGTTAGGCGATGTAGGAAGTAGTTTGATCTATGTGATCAAAGGATGGACAAGTATGTGATGCTAAGTGCTAAGTGTTAATTGCTAGGTGCAAGTGGTAATTGTAATTTCTTTGTGCATACTCTGTGAGACTTGCAAAGCTAAGTGCAAGTGTTTATAAGATATTGTGGAAGGCTTTCTATTGTAATACAAGGAAGGAGGATCTAGTGAGGTGTGCAGATCCCCTGTCCTTTGCAGAGTAAGATATCATGGCTCTGTGCATGTAGAAGATTGACATAAAGAAACAATGAAGAAGATTTGGTGGATGTAGCCCCAGGGTGGGGGTGAAACACATATATCCTAGGTTGTGGTTGCTATGTGCTTTATGGTTGTCCTCTTGTCTATGTGATTGAATGCTTTGTGCATTGATGTATGCCTAGAAGGATCTATTATGGTAGCTTAGTGTTGACTAATGTGAATAAATACTAGATCTGATCTATGTTGGTATGCTTAGTACTTGAAATTATTGGATCTGTATAAATATTGTTTTGATCTGTTGTTAGGGTTTAGCTGCGTTGTAAACTAAGGCTGAAGATTAACGAACCGTAACTACTAAGTGCTATGTTAAGGTGTTACAATCATAGATATGTGTCCCAGCTAAGGTTGCAGACACTAGAGTCCTGTAACCACCCCTGCCTCTAGCTCGAGTGAGACTTCATCTTCTTTGCAGGTGTTTCCAAAAGGGCCGATAGTTAGGTTTTTGTTGGTGCATTGTTGTAGCATTGAACCTCGGGTCTTCCCCTATCCCAACAAATGGTTCTGTTTCCAGGACCTAAAACTGTGATTGTTGGGGACTGAAGGAAAGAAAGAAAGCTCTGTGGGTAGATCTTTTACCTTAATGCACAGTATTCTACTTGACCTGTAAAGATTTGTGCTAAGAAGAGAAGTCAAATCTGAAGAAAAGAGGTAAGATCTCGAAGCTTTGTTATCTGATAAAGGTAAAAGATTTAGATTTGGAAGCTTTAAAAGTAAGAATAGTGAAAAGTTTTAGATCTATAAGCTTTAAAAGTAAGAATAGTGAAAAGTTTTAGATCTAGAAGCTTTGTGCTCTTCTGAAAGTAAGATTAGTGGAAATTTTTGTTTCAAGAGTATGGATCTAGGTATGTTTGATAAATGTTACCCTATTTTGAAAACAAGGGCACAACTAGATGAGAGAAGGTTTGATATGAGTAGATATGATAGAAATGGTGAAGGGTATGTTATTCCTATGCATAGAAATAATGTTTGGACTAACAAATGGATGCAGGAACCTAGAAATAATTTTTCGCAGGTTAGCTACTATGATCCTAGTGTGCAGTCCAGGAAAGGTTGGGCATCATTCAGGAAAAAAGAGGATTAACCCTTTGTTACAGTTGCAAAAGACCAGGACATCTTGCTAAGGAATGCTCTGGAAGAAGACCTAGTTGTCTTTGTTGTAAAGCTATGGGCCATGAAGTTTTAGATTTCCCTAGAATGATTGTGGAGCTTGACAGAATGAATATGAGACAACAAAAACTTGAGGAAGGTCACGAAACTGATACCATGGAAAAACCCCAGACAAAATCAAAGACTATACTATTGCAAATGAAAGAAACCCTAAATGATCACAGAGATATCAACTTATCAGATATCTTCAAAGAAAAAGAATGCATAAAAGAAAGAATAGGAGACTTCGACATAGACGTTGTTATGGATGAGGAAACACAAGTAAATATCATGCCAGAAAGAAATTGGGAAGCTTTAAGAAAGCCTGATATGATTCCTTCATTGGGAGGAATAGGATTATTTAGGGGAAAGCTTATAACCCTATGTGGAATACTCACCCAGGTATCTATGAGTTCTCATGGAGCTTCGACGGAGGAAGATTTTCAGGTTCTTAGATTCACTGAGAACAATACTCCATTTACTATGATATTAGGAAAAACCTGGATCGAAAAAGATCAGACTAGAAGAAAAGAAGAGGAGGCCCTAGAACAGAAAAAGTAGGAATTAAAAGATTTCATGGCTAGGAGGATAACACACTTGATTGTAGTACATAAGAACATATTGCAACTACTTAGAACCAGAAACTTAGATCACAAAGTTGAAAGAACACAACAAGATTCACAAATGACTAGAGCACCTACCCCAGATAGAGAAGCAATAGTACTCTCTAATCCTATGAAAGAATCTCAATAGCGTGAATTTGCTATGCCAAAAGAAGACAAGAATCAGAATGGAAAGAGGAATACCAAGACAAAGATCACCGAGAAGAAGGATAGAAAACTCAATAAGAAGAGAGAAAAGGTTGAAAAGTTACAAAAGGACCCAGAGGGAGCTTCGCGGAAGGAAGATTTGCAAAATTGGAACTTCGTCAGGATATCAAAACAACACCCCATGGAACTTTGCCACGACGAAGTGATATGACCATTGGAAGTATTATAACCATTGAACCAATGTTCCAGAACGATTAGAATAGCAATTATGACTAGAAATCTCACCATTGGACCGTTGGGACTACGTCGCAACGGATAGAACAACATTTATGAAAAACTTCTTATTGATTGGAGAGATCCATTACATCATGTCTACTTAGGCCATCGACTGTTGCACCAAGAACACTTTTACGAATTGTATCAGATCTAACAAGATAACCCATTGCTACTAAGTTGTGCCTAGTAATATCGACATTGATTCTATTACTTTGAGCACTCATCCATCCACCTGAGTTTTCTGATTGAGAGCATGCATGTCAAACGAGATCAGCATTGTGGAGGAGTCAGTTGAGGAAGTTTTAATTGATATGATGGCCAAGAGAGTGATGTTCGTAGGAGTTCAAGATTCATCGATGTGAGGAGTGCAAGCCTCTTCGTCGAATTCTCATAGATCCATACCATCATGACTGGTAGTAGAGAAGAGAACCAAGAACAAAGATGATCTAGCAAACACGAAGTTAATCCTGACCATATTACCCGATTACATCCCACCTCTAGCATGCACGGTGAGTCGTGACAGTGTCCCGAGGGACTTTGATTACACCATGGTTACTGCGTACCTCTCGAAGGGGATACGTGTAGTCAAAACGCAACAAGATAATATTGCGACGTTGAATTTTAGTGACTTCAACCTAGGTGACCACAAGAATTACAACATGCTTTCTCCTTACAAGTATATGACCAAGTCGAAGGGGAAGAACTTGAAAATAATCCCCCATCCATGGACTATGAACCTCATGCAGTCCACCCTCTTGAATGTGATGAAGATCCCACACTTTGGAAGGAAACAGAAGGTTAACACATGTGTTAAGCTCCTGCTCTCATGTTACCATGGCGACTACCTATGGCTAGATAGATGCATCACATTCAATCTGACATTGATCCATAGGATCATCGGATTGAACATGCAAGGACCCGACCCACAGGAATTCTACCTAGGGAAGGCCACAGATTGCACATTTGCACAGAAGATCAAATATACATATGGCGATGTAGAAAAGGGGACGCAAGTCTACAAGGTAGCTTCCATCCAGAATGGCACAGTGCACCTAGCATGCCAATTAATTGTAGGGAAGCTAGTAATAAAGAATAGACCCACCCAGATCATAGGGTTTGTCGTTGACGTCGCTGGGAAATGAGTGGAAGGCCTAAAAATGTTCTGGGCAAAGTACCTAGTTAACCAACTCGAATTGGATTTCTGCGAAGCTCAAGATAAGGGCTATGCATTCCACTTTAGCTGGCTCCTGATCCTCATATCATTTATTTCCTAGGAGATGCCAGAAGGTGCGACCTTCCTAGACATTGAGTCATTTGAGCCACTCATAGAGAAGTTCACCACGCTTTGGTACTCAAGCGATATGGGAAAATAGTGGCAGTCAAATGCGGTCATTCATACCTATTATCTCCAACTCAAGAGGGCTATCGAAGTTGTCACTCACATGATGTCAAACACCCTGCATAGGTTTCAACCCCTCATGAAGTTTCACGTATATCGACACTTCATTTATATCACCGCGCGCGCAGATGAGCATAAAGAAGAGCTTCAATTGTACTACAAGCTCATAGAGGAGGACCTTGAAGAGATCACAAAGTACTGGTCTGCATAACTCCTCATCCCCACAGACCCCAGAAAAATTTCATACCCTGAACTAATCAGCATCCCTGAGACCACTCAGGAAGAAAAGGATCTTCCTGGACTGAGCAAAAGGAAGAAGACTGAAGAGGTCCAAAACATTAGCAGCGCATGGGAAGGAACTGCTTTAGTATCACCTGGACAAGGGGGTGATGACGAAGTAGAAGAGACAAATGGAAAAGAGGACCAACAGAAGCAAGGTGAAGTAACACCACCTAGGGACCCTGTTGATGAGGCTAATCCCTTGAAGAAAAGGAAGTTTTCTCCCATAAAACCCACTTCCTGAAAGAAATCCAGAGCCACCTTGACTAAGATACAGACTGTTCTCACTGTGGATGACTTCGACTTTATCATCATAGTTGTAGAAGATGCCTCGCAAGATATCTTGCAGTAACATGAAGCCAAGCAAGAGGAGATGTATGATAGAATCTAGGTTTAACTCAGAGGGGTATAGTAGGCCCTTCAATCCAACCGTGCAGTATCCACTGCGCTCCCACCATCATAAGAATTAGAGTCGGGAGATGATCCTACCCAAATACGCAGAGTAGTTGATGAAACCGAAGCTCTCCTTCGTCACACATAGGAAGAAAATGAACAGGCCACAGAGGTCCTAAGAAAGTACAAAAAGTAGTCATAGAGGAACGTCGATTTGCACAACAAGAGAAGGCTTCCCTCAAAACTAATTTTGAAGAAGAAAAAGTGCAGAAAGAGCAGTGGCTTGCAGAGAAGATGGGAGTAAAAGAAGAAGTTAGCAGAGAACTTCGCTCTGTGACAAGCTTAGAGAAAAAGGAGGAAGAGCCTATGGAACATCAAGTAGAGAATATTGCATAAGATATCCAACAACTTCAACAAAGAATCACAGATCTCAAGATACGAACAGTGCCAAGTACCCCACAGGATGTGCAAGATCAAAGAGAAGCCACTACCTAGAGCACAGTCAAGAGGATCAAAGAATTTTCTCTGGAATGAAAACAATTAAGTTCTCGTAGCGCACAAAATTATGAGTGAATCACTGAAGATAATGAGCTGAAGGTACTAGAGTCACATCTCCAAGAGGTAAATAAAAAAGAAGAAACAATACAGGCACAATTGAAGCTCATGTCAGCAGTTGAAAGGATGAAGTGATCCCAAGAACAATGCACTGCTCAACAGTAGGTCCACACCATTTAAAGCAAAGTCATGGAAGTGACTTAAAGGCTCTAACCAGTCCAGGACAAAGCTTGCCAACTTTTTGAGGAGATTGAAGGCCAAGGCACAGAGTTGGAACAAGTAGTCATTGTAGTCAAACAATGTTTAGAGTAACCTTTCAATGAAGCAGTCATCCAAGAGTTCACCGAGCAGGAGGCCCTAGTGCAGCAACATGTTGAAGCAGTTTGAGCCAAGCTCATGTATTTTGAAGAACAGCTCCTGAGAATAGAGTGACTCGGGATGAGTCACAAGTGAGTGTTGGGGGCCTGTTGTCCTTTGAACAAGTTTTGAGGATCCTTTCTCATGTTTAACCTACTTTTGGGACTTCGATAGGCTATTGAAGATGGAGCACAAGTCGAAGCATAGATCATAGGATCTCGGCCCCTTTTTAGGGATTTTTGGGTTTTAAGCTTATTTAATGTGAATGGGGATGTCATCCCATGGGTTTATCCATGTTTACGCCCATTTTGTAATGCATAAATAGAAATCTAGGCGATGTAGGAAGTAGTTCGATCTATGTGATGAAAGGAGGGACAAGTATGTGATGCTAAGTGATAAGTGTTAATTGTTAGGTGCAAGTGGTAATTTTAATTGCTTTGTGCTTACTATGTGAGTCTTGTAGAGCTAAGTGCAAGTGATTGTAAGAGACTGTGGAAGGATTTGTGTTGTAATACAGGGAAGGAGGATCTAGTGAGGTGCGCATATCCCCTGTCCACTGTGGAATAACATATCATGGCTATGTGCATGTAGAAGATTGAAAGAAATAAATAAAGAAGAAGAGTTGGTGGACGTAGCACCAGGGTGGGGGTGAACCACTTATATCCTGTGTTGTGGTTGTATGTGCTTTATGGTTTTTCTCTTGTCTATGTGATTGAATGCTTAGTGCATTGATGTATGCCTAGAAGGATCGAATATGGTAGCTTAGTGCTGAATAATGTGAATAAATGCTAGATCTGATATATGTTTGTATGCTTAGTACTTGAACTTATTGGATCTGTATAAATACTATGATGATCTGTTGTTAGGGTTTAGCTTCGCTATAAAGTAACGTTGAATATTAACAGACTGTAATTGTTAAGTGCTATGTTAAGGTGTTACAATCACAAATCTGTGTCCCAGCTAAGGTTGCAGACATTGGAGTCCTGTAACCACCCCTGTCTCTACCTTGGGTGAGACTTCATCTGCTTTGTAGGTGTTTCCAAAAGGGATGGTAGTTAGGGTTTTGTTGGTGTACCATTGTAGCATTTAACACTGGGTCTGCCCCTGTGCCAACGAATATGGATCCAAAGAAGGTGAAATAAATCAAAGAATTGTCGTCACCAAGAAGCATATTTGAGGTGAGAAGCCTCCATGGATTATCAAGTTTCTATCGGAAGTTCATTATAAATTTTAGTGGAATTTGTACACCAATAATGGATACGATGAAGAAGAGACACAAATATTTTAAGTGGAAAGAAGAATTTGAGAAAATATTCAATATATTGAAGGAGAATATAACAGAACAACCGATTCTGGTCTTGCCAGATTTTGGGAGAACATTTCAAGTAAGATGTGATGCTAGTGTAGTTTCAGTTGGAGCAGTGATGAGGCAAGATAATAGGCATGTTGAATATTTAAGTGAGAATTTGAATGATACTAAGAGAAATTACTCCACATATGATAAATAATTTTATGCAATAATTCAAGCCTTAAAGAAATGGAGGCACTACCTTGTTCCAAAAGAATTTGTTTTGTATAGCGATAATCAGGATTTACAATTCATAACCAGATAGGAGAATTTAAATCAAAGACATGCTAAGTGGATAGAGTTTATGCAAAATTTCACTTTTTTCATTAAACATATTTCTAGTAATGCTAACAAAGTTGTTGATGCATTGAGCACGACATGTCTAATTCTACAGGAATTTCAAGTGAAAACCTTGGGGTTTGAATACCTTAAGGAGATGTATTGTGATGACCCTGATTTTAAAGAGGCGTATGAAGCATGTGAAAATACTGTACTCAGAGACATAATTCAATGGATATAATACCTGTTTCAAGATGGATTTGTTTTTAAGGATTTCGAGTTGTGCATACCAAAGTGCTCGATGAGAGAAAAAAAATTGAAGGAAAAACATAGTGGAGGTCTAGAAGTACATTTTGGCCATGACAAGATGTTTGCATGGTTGAGCAATTCATAATATTGACCAAGTATGATAGCACAAGTGAATATGTTTGTGAACATATGTAGAATTTTCTAGTATGCAAAAGGAAAGAGACAAAACATTGGATTGTATCAACTGTTGCCTATTCTAGATAGGCCTTGGGATTCAATAAGAATGGATTTTGTGTTGGGATTTCCAAGGACACAAAGAGGAAGTGATTCCATATTTGTGGTAGTTGATAGATTCTCAAATATGGAACACTTTATCCCATTCTAGAATATTAATGATGAAACACACATTGAAAATTTGTTTTTCAAAGAAGTTGTGATACTTCATGGGTTGCCTAAGAGTATTGTCTTAGATAGAGAAACTAAATTTGTTGGTCATTTTTGGAGGACATTGGGGAAGAAGTTGGGGACATAACTTTATTTTAGTTCAACATCTCACCCTCAAATGAATGGATAGACTAGGGTGGTAAATTGGAGTTTAGGAAATTTTCTTAGGAGTCTAGTCATTGAACATCATAGTGAGTGGGATCAAATTATGTCACAAGCAGAGTTTGCATATAATGACTCACCAAACATAAGTACCAGAAAGTGCCCATTTTAGATAGTATATGGGATGAATCCCAAGGAATTATCAGAGTTGAGAGATATGGAGAAGAATGAATTCAGAAGCACCAGAGAAGAAGACTTCATTGTAGAAATGAAGAAGCTTCATAATCAGATCAAATAAAAGTTACAGAATAGCAATAGAGAGTATAAACACATAGTTGATCAACATAGGAGAAAAATTCAATTTGAAGTAGGTGATCAAGGTTTACCACATCTTGGGAAGGAAAGGTTCCCAAATGGAACATATAACAAATTGAAACTGAAGAAGATAGGACTATGGAAGATCATATGAAAATTTGATGAAAATGCTTATGACATAGAGCTACTAGAAGATGTGGGTATATCACCCACATTCGACATTTCATACATGTAACCTTACAGGGAATATGACACAAAAGGATCACAATATCATAAAGAGATCCAGTGGGAAAAGCAGATACTTGTAGCATAAAATCCACAGATGGAGAAGATCATAGATCAGAGGATTAGTAAGAAGACCCATAGAAAAATGTATTTTGAGTATATGGTTAAGTGGAAAGGACACCCAATAGAATATTCTAGTTGGGTAAATGAAGCGGATATAAGGAAGCATGAAAATTCTATGCAGGAGATCATGGACAAGAGTCCATGAATGTTTAGCCAGAGGAGTATGATGCATGAACATCATAGCCAACAAAGCAGGAGTGGAAGACAACTTGGGGAGCTAGCACACAGTTTGAAATGATTTTGAATTTAAGAAGGCATATAATGAAATATCTTGAAAAGACTATACTTTAATAAATTATTAAATGTTTTAGAGTTGGATGATCGCATGAGATCATTGGGGATTGTATTTTATTTAATGAAGCTGCTTGCAGTACATATTCAATGCATTTGATCTTATATGTCCGTCTCAAACATCTATTGTAATAAATCCTTAGTAGTTGAAATCTTTTAATTCAATAGGATAGCACTAAGGTACTAAGAGGGAAAATATCTAAGATCCCTCTTGTATAAATAAATGTGTCATTTCCCAAATGACATTGTTTCCATTGTAGTTGAAGGTTTTTGTTGAAGTAGAGATTATTGTTGCTAAGATATGTGGAGCTGATGAAAATAATTGTATAAGTCCATGTACATATCATTTGAATGAATATAAAAGACAAGCAATGTTCCAAATGTTTGGTGTTGTTGTGTCTATCTGAATGAATGAATGGTAGGATTTTTGTTATTTGCAATTCTCTGTTATTACTTGTTCTTATGTTATGAATGAAGTTACATGGTTGAATGTATGATATGTGAGGATTTAGATAAGTTTCAATTGTTTCTCTTCTACGACCTTGTGCAAGGAGTTCATAAGTTTCCACAAGGTTTGTGTTGAAAGAGTCAGTTTCAAATCAGAAGATCAGAAGAGATAACACGAAACTTTTGTATGCAAGGAGTGCATAAGTGTCTGCAAGGTGTACGTTGACAGAGTTGGTTTTGACTCAAAAGTTCATGAAAGATAGCTTGAAGGTGTGCATAGGAGGAAACACACTCAAAGTCATATTGTTTAGGAGGAACAATTGAGCCATGGAAGGACAGTTACAAGGAGTGTACAGTCGCCCATTGAGAGTTAGGTTGGAGGAAGTTTGTCGCAAGGTGTGCACAGGGTCGATACTTGACCAAGTATGGAAGGATTCATTCTGATAAGTTCAGAGTGTTGAGGAGGAAAAAGTCCAAGAGATATTACTTTCATATTTGTATGTAGAGAGTGAATAGTTATCACAAGGAGTGCATGACAGAGTCCTTTGACTTATGATCTCAGGAGGAGTGGCATAAATTTGTTTGCAGAAGAGTGTGAATAATTGTTGCAAGGTGTCCGCAGTCATCCACAAGAAGCTAAGTTGTGAAGGAAAGCATGTTGCAAGGTGTGCACAGGGTAAGTTTTGACTAAGATTCGAAGAAAACATTATGAGGAGTTAAGGTGTTCGAGGGAGAACAAGTTCATAAGAGATAGCGGTGATATTTCTTCAATGGGGAGGAGTCCTTGAATATTCTCCAATTTAATGAGGAAGATATGTCCAAGAGGGAGCGAGATCATTCCAAATCGTAAGATATGGGAGAGTTTCATAAAGGATAATTATGGAAGTCCTTCGACACTTCATGGTTCGAAGGTGCAGAAGTGTGGTAAGAATGAGGGGTCGATGAAGTCGCGAAGTCGTGAAGTGATCCTAGACGTTGGCTACGAGGAGGATACGTGGTATCATATTGGAGATTTCAGGAAGTAGAGTTTCAAATATTTTGTGGAGTGAGTGAAATTTTCATGAAGTCGCGAAGGTTGAATTAGAGATAGACCATCAGATCTAGGAGGACACACGGTAGAGATTCGTTTGTTTCAACATAACACATTTCGAAAGGAAAAAATGGTGGATATCGTAAAACCCACTGAAGTCAAAGTTACGAAGAGAGCTGGCCCACAGTCACAACCCATGGTCACATTGGAAAAGTAGTCTAGCACAGGAGCTAGTACTCACAAATTGGTGTTTCCAAAAGTGCCACAAAGTAGAGTTGTGGGTAATTTGAACCTGGAAGTAACATCAAATGGACTTGTGTTTCAATCGTTCATGGTCTATTGAAGGGACGAAAATCCGATTCAACTTAAGATTTTTGAATATCCTTGATTAGGAGGTCACACAACCCTTAGGAGGGGAGGGGGCTGTGTCATAGGAGGGAATGAAAACTCCAACGCAAACTCCTTTGATGACCTCAATAATATTCCATATGTATAAGAGATTGAAAACCCACACCTCTCAGCAGATAGGGAAAACAACAAAATCAAGGAGAAGAAACAACAACAACCATGCATAGAGGAGAAGCAACAACAACAACCATGCATAGAGAAAAAAATGAATCCATAACCTCAAGCCCCTCTGATCCAAGGAAAGATCCTAGTGATGGAAGAGAACACGATAATGGAGTTGAATGAGTAGGAGGTGGAGGACATAGATGTAGATAATATAGAAGAAGTGCTAAGAAAAATGGATCTCCAAACAATTCTGGATGATCACCTAAGAAAAGTCCACAAGGTCTTCCTAGACTCTACAATAGGATCCATTTCTAGGCTAGGTATAGGTGTTGATCCAAACCCAGACCCCAAGAAAATCCTTAAGGAAAAAAAAAAGACGAGGATGAAATTTTTTTCAACAACTGATTAAGGAAGCAGGTAACTATATGATCAACTCAGGACAAATCCAGCGTCTCTAGAAAAGTTCTTTTTATCACCCCTTGTTGGAAGTAGGTCAAATCAGAAAGAAAGGATATTTTGGGAAGAAATGCATGCAAGAGGAAAGAGATAGGTGGAAGGAAAACAAGCATGCACATATGCATGGAATACCTAACGATGCTAGGGTTCAAGTTTTTGTAATACATTGTAGCAAATGTCAAGCTAAAAATATAAATAAGTAGTAATGAGAAGAAGAGAGGGGGGATAATAGAGAGAGACACACAGAAAGGGAGAGGACAGAGAGGAAGAGTATTGTAATAACTGTACGAATCTTTAATATGGTGAGCGAACGAAGGAGGGAGTGACTCAATCTCGAGGGTTAGATCGCAGGTTGAGGAGCCTGGTGCGATCTAGTTAGCCTCGTAGGGATCAAGGAGCCATTGTGAAAGAGGGAGAGCTAAGATTATAAACACATGCAACGTGATATATTTCTGAACCATAATAAAATCCTAAGATCCAAATATTTGTGGATGTATCCCAGGAGAGGGTGAATCACAATAACATTGTGTTGTGGGATTGAATGAATGTATCTTTCTATTTGATTAATTGATGAATTTTGAATGAATGAAGTGATTAATTAGATATGGTATTTTACAGGCATGTGTAGAATAAATTTTATAAAAAGATGCTAATAGAATAGATAAAGGTTGCGATGTACAAGCACAGATATCGCTCAGTCCCATGTTGCAAACACCTGAGTATTGCAGCCACCCATAAGAGTTATCTCAGGTGAGACTGTGCAGTACACTATGTGTATTGCATTGCCTTCTAGGTAACCAGAGGGGTTGATAGTATTTAAGGTATTTTTTTGGGAATATTCTTGGTTATGAACCAGAGTCAATCTGTAACGGTATATAAATAAAAAGGAATAGGAAAAACCAACAAATGGTTATGTTTCCAGCTGATTAGAAGGAAAGGGGATTGAGCATATGAGATCTATGGAAGACATGTCAAAAGAAGACCGGATCAGATGACAAGAAGGTGAAAGAATGTGAAGCTAAAATTGGATGTTGAGACCATGGAATCCCACAAAGGAAGATATCAAAATATGGTTGAAAACAAAGGAGCTAGATTTTATGCATAAAGATAACAGAAACCCCAAGTTAACATTGCACAAGTATCTGGACAAGTATGTATTCACCGACTTGCATGAAGTATTTTTTTGTGATCTCCCATACATATTGCAGTAGTGGATCAAAATATTGAAAGAAAACTATTCAACAAATCGGATCAGACAACTACAGTGGAATCCCAAAGATATCACACATCTACAATGCATTGATAATAAATTCACGCGCGTAGTAGATTTTTGGTTATACAACATTATTGTTTGATTTATCACAGAGTTTGCAGTAGATACCGCAAAGTCGTACAATGTAGCTGAACAAGAATTATTGAAGGGACCTCGAGGCATGTATCTCATATCATTATATACTTCCATTAAGATATTTCTATATAACAAAGGTTTAATGACAATGGATTCAGACAGCTAAACTTCCCTGTGTGCATGGGGGAAGGGGGGAAGTAGTGACAGGAAAAGCAGAAATGGAAGGAGATAAAGGAAATAAGGAGGAGGCCTTGGACCCAATCATGATGGATGATGACCAGATCAAGTGGATCATGGTGACAAATGGAAAGACACGCAGTGGAGTACCCTACCAATACAAGGTGAACACCAAGAAGAGAGTCATAGCCACGAGGGAAGGCTCAGTAAGTGATCAAGAGGAGGTAGAGGATCTTTGGGCTATGGAGTAGATTGAGGAAATATTGTACACAACATATGAGAGGAAGAAGAAAGGCCCAAGAGAGGGAATAAAAGGCAACAATCCTATCCATATTAATGTTAGTTTGGAACCCATAAACCCATGTGATACTAACACACCAAGAAGAACACCACGATTTAGACAACCAAATTTCAGAAGAAGGAAGACAAAAGGAAGTACATATACATAAGGAACAACAACTAGGTGATCCAGTTCAGGAAGAATTAGTCAAGTATCTATACCGCACGGAGGTAGTAGTTCAACATTCAGAATGGGAGGACATGATCCCACCATCAAGTTACCATAATTCAAAGGAGAAGCATCAAAAGACATGGAGAAGCACATGTTTGTCTGTGTAAAGATCTGCGAAGCGAAACAGATCACATACGAGGACACTAAACTTGCACAATTAGCTATCACATTAAGAGATCACATACTAGATTGGTATATGAGTTTAGCCACAAACAATCCACCAGGGACAACCTGAATGATTGGATATATCAAGAAGTTGTTGATAAATGAGTTTCAAAAGCCAATTTTAGAGAACTAATACATGAACGAGATGATAGAGATTAGATAGAAACTAGGAGAATCCATATGGTATATTGACCAGAGATTCAAGTGACTGAAAGGAAAGCTGAAATATGTCATGACAGATATGCAACATAGGAACCTGTTCGTCAACTCAATATTACCACACTTGAAATATCCACTGAGACAACATAAGTTTTATATGTGAGAAGAGGCTCTGCAGGCAGCCCTGCAACTAGCATAGAACCAATATCAAAAGATAGATATAGCCATCAAGGAGTTGAAGGAGGGTCTGAAGAACTTAACGTTCCAGCTAAACTAGAACAAAATTAAGGACAAAACAGAAGTTGTTTGGTGTACCACATGTAGGACAAAAGGACACCATAGAACGAATGTCCAACATTCATGTAGTACATGGCAGCAGGAATGCAAAATTCATTACCAATAGGAGGACTATGGTGAAAAATCTGTAAGAAACAAGTCCACGATCCATATTACTACCCAATGATGCATAAGTACTAGATAGTCCCAAAGAGTTTGTATTGCAACTTTTGCAAGTCAGTAGGCCATGATGAAAAATACTGTAGAACCATGGAGTTGACAAAAGAGAGGACATCAGATCCATATAGGATGCAGGCATAAATGATGATTGGGAAAACCACACCTCAGTTTAACCAAGTACCAGCCCCATAGAACATTGTGCAGTAGTGATGTAGGATCATAGCCTTCAAAGTCAAAGATGCAAGCGTGGATAAGAGTGATTGTGGAGCCAGTCCTTGGACAATTTGTTGTTGTATTGTAAAAGTATTATGAGATAGGAAGATAGAGATCAATAGAGAAGAATAGAGTAGAAGAAAGATGCAGTGAAGAACTATTGGATCATGTTGTCATCGATTGAAATGGTTTGATTATTTGGGAGATTGTTGGATCATATGTCATTGATGTAAATGGTTTGGTTTGATTGATGTCATTGATTGAGGTCAAGTAATTGATTGATTGATGATTGATGAACATTGATATGATGCCCTTGATGATAATGATAGATGTCCAAGTGGAAACCAATTGATAAAG
>ML812507.1:230434-249886 GCA_009831015.1 Picea engelmannii
TGAAGAGCATGCCTTGTCTACATGTTGACATCAATAATTGGTAATTGGAGTTGACATCAATGTTGGTATTGCCATCAATGCCAAAGGGGGAGATTGTTGGATCATGTTGTCATTGATGGAAATGGTTTGATTATTTGGGAGATTGTTGGATCATATGTCATTTATGTAAATGGTTTGGTTTGATTGATGTCAAGTAATTGATCGATTGATGATTGTTTAACATTGATATGATGCCCTTGATGAGAATGATAGATGTCCAAGTGGAAACCAATTGATAAAGATGGATCATTGATATGATGCCCTTAATGAGAAGGATAGATGTCAAAGTGGAAACCAATTGATAAACATGGATCATTGATATGACGCCCTTGATGAGAATGATATATGTCCAAGTGGAAACCAATTGATAAAGATGGATCATTGATATGATGCATTGATGACGATGGATCAATGAGTTGTCATTGATACATGATGCATAGTTTATCTACAAAGGATAAACAGTCATATGATCAGATCAAGGTGCACGAGCCTTAGATATCCTCACATGTAGGAGAGAGAACTTACCAAAATTATGAAGTCTCGAAGTAGTTTGGGACCGTCCATCGTTAAGGAAGACAGGTGGCCCAGGATCCACAACTTAGGAAGTTTGTGGATGAAGAGGAGGTGAAATAGCCAAAGTAGGATCTTGACCGTTGATCGCCAGGAGATAAGTGTTAGCAGACCAACATCTTTAGGAAATCTATTCAAGATTTTTTTAGTTGAGACTTGAAAATCTTGAAGAGCGAATAGATGAAGAGTTGAGATTCATCGATCCGTGAGTGGAAACTTGTCAATAGATCACGAGCTCAGGGTAAATTTCTTTGGGCTTCTAGTTCAGAGTTGAGATTCCCGAACGCGAAGAGCTAAAGAAGATATGGACCATCCGATCCAGAAGAGATGTGATGAAGATTATGTTGGATTACTGAGAGGGGGGGTGAATCAGTAATCACATAATTATAATCTTTTTTCTTCAAATAATCCAAGTGTTATATCAATGTAGAATTATTGTCCAATAATGAGAAATAAGAAATGAACAATAACACACGTACACAGTACACCAGTGTTTTATGTGGAAACCCAAATCGGGAGAAAACCATGAAATGATTTTTCTTATATGTCTTGAAGAATTACATTCATTGGAAGCACCAACTTCCTTTGTTTTCCAACTGCAACTGGAAGGAGGCTTCAACCCCCTAGTTTCTCAAGATACAACCCGAGGGAATCTCCAACTCCCCAATTCTCTAGCTACAACTAGAAGGAGGTTACAACCCCCTATGTTCTCTGGCTACAACCGGAAGGTGGCTACAACCACCTATCCTTGCCCCGTCCAACCACCCTGAAGTAGAAGTGGAATGATGGAACCACTGTCACACTATCACTGTGAGATATACATCTATAAACCTGTACCAATAAACCTGAACCATGCATCAACCATGCATCAACCTGTACCTCAACTTGTAATCAACCTGTACCATAAACAAGTGCATAAACCATGCGCCAACCTGTACCAAACAATCTGTAATGAACATGTACCATAAACAAGTGCAACCAACCATGTACCAAGTATGTACCAATCATGTTTCAACTACTCATCAACTATGACTCATCAATATGTATCGACATCATCAACTATACACCTCATGTATGTGCCAACTCATCAACTACTTGTCTCAACCATGTACCCAACTTGTACCTCAACCAAAAGACCTCATCAATTTCATCATCCAAATATGATTTATAACTATGTAATAGTCCTGGTGTATATTATCACATACCTCCAAACCTTCCTTAACTTTAAACAACAAGAGACTAGCATTTACATCAAACTTTTATTTAGTCTCACATGACTTGTTTTGTATTAGTCAACAACCCTAACTTGAAATAATCATAAATTTGTACATGTAATTCATAAATATATGAAATTGATACAAAATGTTACTCAATGTTTTTTATGAAATTCCTCTAGGTTTCACTACTTGGAACCTCTCAGAAAAGTAGTTATAGAAAAAATGGCACACCTAGATGAATTCTGGCTTATTCTAGAGAGCGAACTTTTAGAGCATGCCCTGTGCGGAATATTTGTTGAATCGATCGAAAATTATTACAAATAATACTACAAACTATATTCTAATCAACACATTTTGTCTTACTGAATTTGGATCTGTTATGAAGAAGTTATGACATTTTTACCAGAAACACTTGTTTTTTACTAGTTTCAAGACTAGCCACAAACCCTATTTTCCATGGAGTGTAACTCCACAAATATAACGAACCAAAATCTGAAGCATTTGCCACAAATACTTGGATATGTTTCCTCAATTTCATAGAAATTTCATGGTCTGAATAAGTTTATAAAAAAAACGTTATTGCGAAAATGGTGGGATGGCCTGTAAATAACATACCTTAGAAAGCATCATCAAAATAATTTATTCTTCCTTGAATTCCGACCTTCTTTTCTTCACCTTCCCTCAAACATTTGGCTTATATGTCCTTTGGTTACCTCATACACCTATAGGTATTCAATATTCTCAATTGTTTCTAAAATGAGATAGCCTTGCCTCTTATTTATACTCTCCAAGTAGCTTTCTTAAAAACATCTTCTAGGTCACTTTGCCCACTTTCCTTATTTTAGGGTTAACCCACTTCTAATTTCTCCATTAAATTTATTATTTAAATAATTTATTTTGTATTCACTTTGAATTATAGTACACTCATCAATTCACTTTACTATTTACCTTCTAAAATATCTTAAACCACTTTGACTACTTTGACCTTTTGGGGCTTTTAGATGACATAAGAGGGTCCTCCAACTTAGTAAGGCCATAACTCTCAAACTGTGAGGAGTTATGTGATGTTCTACATACCACCATAAATGAAATGACATGTACCATCCATATATAATAGTATTACCTACAAATATATCAAAACTCATACCATTATCCATCAAACAAACTTGGGTCCATTACCCAAACTTGGGTTCTCCAACTTCTCGTGGCCATAAATCTATAACCATGAGGAGTTATGTGATGTTCCACATACCACCAGAAATGGCATGAAAAGTACTATCCATTTATGATATTTTCAATGAAAATTCACTAACCTTCATCTCATTATTCCACAAATAAGCATGGGTTCTCTAACCATACTTCTAGGATAACTCAATCCGCAAAGCGTCTTCCCATGAGGTCTTTCACCATAAGGGGACCACTTTGGATTTAATCCATTTCTACTTATTATCAACCATGAAAAGACAATAACGAGCCATATTTACATCAAACAATATTGGGTCCATTACCCAACCTTTGTGCTATGGGGATTTCTTCAAGGGTTGAAATCAATAACAACCAACCTTAATCAACAATATCCCCCTTTGGAATTGATGGCAACACTCTGATGAAATAATGAAATCATATCACTCATGCTCCCCCTATAACCATTCCTCTATCCTCTACATCTGATAAATCATCTCCCCCTAGAACCATGCCTCTGTCCTCTGCATCTGATAAATATTTCCCCCTTTGTCATCAATGGACAAGGTATCTTTCCATCTGGGGATGCTCCCCCTAACTGAACTGTCTTCTTATGGTGCTTCCTCGTGTACATATAAGAAATATAAGATAAGACTTAAAAATCTTTCATTTTGAAGTAGAAATAACTCTGAGTCTCTAGCAAAGATAATCAAAGGCTTCCCATGGAAGTAGTTTTGTAAATATGCCTGCAACTTGTTATTTTGTGCCCACATACTCAACTCTGATGTTCTTTTCTGCAACCTGTTCCCATAAAAAGTGCTAGTTGATTGGAATGTGCTTCATCTTGAAGTGCATCACCAGATTCTCTGAGATATTGATGGTGCTTGTATTATCACAATAGATTGGAATGGGCTCATCATACTCAACATGTATATCTGTTAGAGTTTGTTTCATACAAAGAACCTATCTACAACATGATGTTGTTGCAATGTACTCTGCCTCGACTGTAGATAAGGATAATGATGATTATCTCTTTCTTAACCATGATACTAAACACTCACCCAAGTAGAATGCTTCTCCACTGGTACTTCGTCATTCATCAATACAACCTTCCCAATCTTCATCTGTGTAGGCAATAAGTGATAGATCCTTTGCTTTTGGATACCATAATACAAATTGTTATGTTCCTTTGAGATATTTGAAAATCCTCTTCACTGCTAATACATGTGATTCCTTTGGTGTTGCTTGAAATCGTGCCAGCTATCCAACTGCCTGCATTACATCTGGTCTAGATGTTGTCACAGATAGTAGGTTGCCAATCATTGACCTATATTTCCTCTGATCTGTAAACTTCAAATCATCATATTTTCTCAACTTGCAACTAGTTTGCATGGGAGTGATAAATGGTTGAAATATTCCATACCAAACCTTTTTATCATTTCTCTGATATACTTGGTTTGAGAAATAAAAATTCCTTGGTTTCTTTGGTGTATCTGAAGTCCCAGAAAGAAGGATAGTTCTCCAAGTAATGACATTTCAAATTCATTCTGCATATCTTTTGAAAATTTCTGTCTTAACCTGTCATCATCACTACCAAAAATAATATCATCAACATAAACTTCAATTAATAAAATATTACCTTGACTTACCTTGATGTAAAGGTTGTTGTCTAAACTTCCTTTTCTGAACCTTGCCTGCTGCAGATACTTATCCAGTCTAGAGTACCATGCTCTAGGAGCCTGTTTTAGACCATACAAGGCCTTCTTTAATTTACACACATAATCTGTGTTTTCTGACAACTGAAATCCTTCTAGTTGTTCAATGTAGACTTCTTCTTCAAGTTTCCCATTCAAAAAAGTTGATTTTATGTCCATTTGATACATTTTAATATTTTTGGAGCATGCATAAGCTAAAAGCAAATAGATTTCTTCCATTCTAGAAACTAGGGAAAATGTCTCTTCAAAGTCGATTCCTTCAACCTGTGCATATCCTTTACATACCAATATAGATTTGTTCCTTGTAACATGTCCATCTTCATTCAATTTATTCCTGAATACCCACTTTGTGCCGATCACATTCTTATTCTTTGATCTTGGAACCAGTTCCCAAGTGTCATTTTTCTGTATTTGATCCAATTTTTTATCCATGGCCTTATTCCAAGATTCATCCTTGCTGGGTTATTCAAAATAGTTTGGTTCAATTGTAGATAAGAGTTTTAGGTGTGTTTGTTCTGGTGAACGGATTCTTCTTCTAGTCTCAAATCCCGCATCTTTGTTTCCGAGAATTTGATTTGAAGGATGATTCTTCTGTAATCGTTTAATAGGTGTCTTTGGAGACACTTGCTGAACTTTCTCTTATGCTTCTGTTGGATTCTCTTCATCTTCCTCTTCTACTTCTTTTTCATCTTCTGCTTCTTCTTCTAAGGGTTGTTTCATTGACTCGTTTTCTTCCTTTGATTTTTGTTCTTCCTGTTTCGTCAATTGTTACGTTGATGCTTTCCACAACTTTGTTCAATATTATATTGTAACACTTCTATGCTTTCCCTATAGTTGAGTAACCAACAAGTACTCCTTTTTCCACATGAGAGTCAAACTTTCCCATTCCGCCATATTCTCTTTTGATATAACATTTGCTTCCAAAAACTATGAAGTTCCTTACATTTTTTGGTCTTCCTTTCCATAGTTCGTAAGGAGTTTTGTCAGTGTTGTTTCTAAGCATTACTTTATTTTGAATGTAAATTGATGTATGCACTTCCTATGTCGAAAACATATCTATCAATTTCAAATCCATTAACATTGTTCGAGACATTTCGTGTCATGTCCTGTTCTTTCTTTCAACAACTCCATTCTGTTGAGGTGTCCTGGCAATGAAGAATTTCCTTTTTATTCCATGACTTCTGTAGTAGTCCATAAATTCCTTTGAGGTGAACTCTCCTCCATTATCAGATATCAAGCATTTGATTTTTGAATCCATTTCATTTTCAACCATTTCCTTGTAGATCTTGAAGTTTTCAAAAGCTTCTGACTTATTCTTGAGAAAGAAAACTACAGTCATTCTTGTATAATCATCAACTAATAACATGAAGTATTTCTCACCTTTTAAGCCCTTTGTTTTAGTTGGTCCAACTAGATCAGTATGCACAATTTCCAGTGGTCTTGTCGTTGAATATTCCTTTGATTTAAACCTAGTCTTTGTTTGCTTTCCTTGTTGACAATGCTTGCATAAAGTGTTGGTTGGTTTCGTGATCTGAGGAATTTCTCTGACTATTTATATTTTGCTAACTTTGACAAGGTTATCAAAATGTATGTGCTCCATTCTAATGTGCCATATCCAACTTTCATCTTCCTTTCCTAGACAACACTTTTCATTTCCAATTTCACTTAACACATATATGTTGCTTGAAGTTCTTGCAGCTGTAGTGACCAATTTCCCCGAATCTTATTTTCTTATCTCACACTTTTGTGAATTGAAAGTAACTTTATGACCTTGGTCACACATTTGACTCACACTTAGAAGATTATGTTTCATATCTTCTACTAGTAGAACATTTTCTGCCTTTTCATTCTTGTTCCGAATTCGGACTGTGACTTTTCCAATGATTTTGGTTGAATCATCATTTCAAAAGGAAACCGATCCATCTCTTTCCTTTCGTAATGTAAGAAACTTGTTTCTATCACCTGTCATGTGTTTTGAACATCCAATTTCAACATGCCAACTACTTTTCTTCTACTTAGATGTTAGAGCAATTGTGCATTCTTCATTGCTATACTAATCTTGCTTTCTTATCCATGTTGTTTTCTGAGGTTCCTGTCTGTGACTAATGTTATTTTGTTGAGGATCTTTAGGAAGAAATTTCATTGTGAAATATTTGGCCATGTGTCCAAAATTGTTACATTTGTAACATTCCACTTCAGTGCTCAAAGATTGAAACTTGTTGTAACTTCTTCTTTGTGTTTCACTAGGTCTTCTTTAATAACCCCTTTGTGTATGACTCTCAAAGTTGTTATTGTTCCTCTTGTTAGGTCTGCAATTCACAACTTTATGTCCAAAATTATTACATGCATAACATAAACCAAAAAATATAGTTTGATACCTAGGAGTTGAAGATATTCTGAAAGGATCCGCTCTTATGAATCCTTCTTCTTCTTGAGGCCTATCTGTCTATTGTTGATTCTGAAATTTGAATCTTCTTGGTGGAGGAGTGTCCCTATAATATTCCTTGTATATCTTCCTATTCCCTTTGATTGTTTCTGCATAACGTTTTGGATATGTTTCTTGCTCTGGTTTTTTGGAGCTTAATCCATTTTCTGTCTGATTGTATCCAAGTCTGGACTTGTCAAGATGATATTTTTGACTACTGATAATGTCATCCAGAACTTTTGAGCTATTTTGCATATTTTTCTTTTGAATATCATTTCTTAGTGTGACAATCTCTGCTTCCAAGTTTCCAATGATCCTGTCCTTTTCTTCTATCTTTTCTTCGAGTGCTTCATCAATTTTTTTATCTTCTTCTATTTGAACCTTCAATTTTGTGATCATTTATTCTAGTTCTCGAGTATCCTTTTTCTTGTCTAGTTCTGCTTGTAGTTTCTTGTTTTTCTTATTTTCTCTTCTGATAACTTCTATGACACACATTAATGTTGATTAAGATTGGTTTTCACTGATGTCAAACCTTGAAGAAATACCCGTAGGAAAAGGTTTGGGTAATGGAGCCAAGATTGTTTGATGTAAAGATGACTCATTATTGTCTTTTCATGGTTGATAAGAAGTAAAAATGGATGAACGCCAAAGTGGTCCCCTTATGGTGAAAGCCCTCACGAGAAGACGCTTTGCGGAGTAAGAGAAAACATGCTTATTTGAGGAATAACGAGATGAAGGATAGTGAATTTGTCAGTGAAATATCCTAGATGGATAGTTCTTTTCATGTCGTTTCTGGTGGTATGTGGAATGTCACATAACTCCTCACGATTAGAGAGTTATGACCATAGGAAGTTGGAGAACCCCTCATAATTCTTATAGAATCCCCCAAGGGTCAAAGTGCTTTGAAAAAGAAATTATTTTAAATGAAGAAGCCATAAAATAAGGAAAGTGTAAGGCTATATGAAGATATAAATAAGAGGCAAAGCTCACTCATTATACACACACTTGTACATATTGCATATATATTTTCTTGTGTAAATATTCTTGTGAATACTTGTGGATACATCTGAAGTGGCGAATGTCTAAGGTAGCATGAGTGGTTGACGGTGAAATTCTCAAAATTATAGCAAAACCCTATTTTCTGAGGTGTATGCGGGTTGTTTGTGTACAAATTATGTACATGTTGAGTAATACGCAGGCTGTCTATGTACAAGTTGTGTTATATGGGGGTCGTATGTGTACAAGGTGCGTACATGTTGGTAAATCCATGGAAACTTGAAGAGATGAAGATGTAGAGGTTCTAGATTCTAAGATCAATCTCCCAGAAAGGTCTAAATTGCTCAGATACATTAGATCCATCCATTGGTTCAAAAGGCATATCTTATTTCTATGAGTAATTAGATTTTGATGTATGCATGAGGAATGGTAATCGAGATTTGAGGATTCTCCCTAGAGAGACTAGTGGCTTCATGGGATATTCTACATAAGTCAGATCTACAGAAATACAGTGCTGGTATATTCATCAATGATACTTCTTGTGAGGCACATATTGTATTTATTGGCATATGGCTAAGAGTTTTCATGGTACATGGTTGAGAGCTTGTATTTGTGTAGTAGTTGATGTATTGAGAGACTTAATATCAAAAAGGGGTTGATGACTAAGATCATGTGAGGGATATTATACTTGTTCATGATTACACATACCTATATCAAACATGAATAGAGAAAGACATACGTGTCTTGAGTAAAGGTAATATATGAGGATGCATGGACTGGGTATAGTTACAGTCTAGATACAGTGACATTTTATAGATCTATGTGAATGAAGTTACATAAGATCAGAAGTTTTCAAGAAAGAGAAACCCTAGTTTTCAGAAGGCATACATAGGTTGCATAACAGTTTGTTGGCGTATATACGTGGGCTACATAATAGATAGGCTGCATACATACGTGGGCTGGAACACTACAGATCATGTATATGTTGTATTTTTTGTAGATACATGTTCAATTTAGGTACAGATTGATTATAGGGAAGTTGTCTAGATTAGATATAGGTTAGTGGTACAGGTTGTTACAGTTGTACATCAGTATATCTCACAGCCATAGATTGATAGTAGTTCCATCATTCTACTTATACTTCAGGGCATTTGGATGGGGCAAGGACATGTGGTTGTAGCCACATTACGGTTGTAGCCAGAGAACACAGGGGGTTGTAGCCTCCTTCGGGATGTAGCTAGAGAATTAGGGATTTGGATATTCCCTCAGGTTGTAGCCTGAGAAACTAGGGGGTTGGAGCCTCATTCCAGTTGTAGCTGGAAAAAAATGAAGTTGGTGCTTCCAATGAATGTAATTCTTCAAGACATATAAGAAAAAGCATTTTGTGGTTTTCTCCTGATTTGGGTTTCCACGTAAAACACTGGTTTACTGTGTATATGTGTTACACATGATTTTGGTCACTCTAGTGGTGTCTCTACAAGTGATGGATTTTGGTCACTCTGGTGGTGTCTCTACAAGTGATGTATTCAGGCTCCCACAAAGACTTTTTGCCTGAGAAAAGTGACTGTTGTCTCCTTCCAAAAAACACATTTTTAAGATGAGTTCGCAGGCTGCCTATATTACAGAGTGCGAAAATCCTTCATTCTCGCAGGAAACCCACACTTAGGGTGTGAACTATTCACAGTCTACTCTATAGGTAGGGTGCGAACCTGTTTCAAATCTTGGAAAAGAGAAGAGGTCACGAAGGTTCTAGAAGGGAATCTTCTAGAAAATGAGTTGGAATTCGCATGGTTGGCATCCTACTGACTTCTCTGATTTAGTGGGCTCATCCTCATCCATTTAACCATCTCTCCTTGTCTTATATATTGAAAGGTTTCTCATGGAAAAGGTTAAGCAAGATTGAATGAAGAATTGGTGAAAGAATTGTGTGAAGAACTTTGCTTGGATAAAAGCTTGAAGACTCTATTTGGTCTATCAAGTTGTATTGAATATGGTTCATGAAAGTGAAGAGCAAGTGTCTGTTTTGGAACCAAGGGTCACTGAAAGGAAGCTTGTGACATCAAGGCGATCTAGTTGTATCTTCTACTTTCATTTAATATAATACAACGACATATCCCTTTCCCATAAAATCACTCTTATTTTATTGCGTAACTCCTTGATGATATGCATAGGTTGACATTGAATATACTTTGCTATCTTCACTTTCGTTGGTTTGTGTCATCTTGGACTTGATTTCACAAGAGCACCAGAGTGAAGCGGGAACAACAGATACCTAAGGAAGTGATATAAAGGTATGTCACTCATTCCTTCCTAGTAGTAAATTCAATGATCGCAACTTAGGGAAAGAGTCATGTCCCTTCCTATTTTGTTCTAGATCCAAGTGGATCTAGGGAGATCTGTTAGTGTCTGCACCTACCGATTTATCCGATAACAAAATTGGTGACTCCGCTAGGGAAACAACCCATTTTGGTGGTTTTTTCTTGACCATTTTGTTTTGACATACCCTTTTTCATTCTCAATCAATATTTGAGTCTTAAGGAGATCCTCACAAACTCCCTAGATCCAGAAGTTCCCTCAAAAGTTCTTCCATTTTTCCAAAATTTGCTTGATTACAGACCTTCTCGCACTGCACCTTTCTATAGCCTGTGAGAATAACTGAGGTTCGCACCCCAGTGTTCAGTTCAATGTGAACTTCTCACACCCTGCCTTTGTCTAGCCTGCAAGAATCCTTAATTCTCGCACTGTATTCCACTATCAGAGTGAGAACTCACTTGTAAAAATTTTGGTTTAAGTCTTTTGTGTCTTCAAATGCCCAGATTAGTTGGTGTGTCTAGAAAGAACTTCTATGTCCAGTGATTGAATGTTTCTTGACTTCAAATCTCGTGAATGATTAGTTTTTGGAAATTGAAAGGTCTTCTTGTTCATTTTTTCTCAATTTTTACCTCTTGACCTTTTCTTAACAAGGGCATAATCTCTGATTCTAAAATCTGAGTGCTTGTTTGGTTGGGAGCCTTTGTTTGGATTAAAAGTTGAGAATAATTGTCCTTTTCAATTGCTTATTACTTGGAAAATTGTTACCCATGTGCATTTGAAGAGACTGGTCTTGTCAGTTTGTTGTTTTTGTCTTCATTGAAAGATCGATTTGGGTGTTTGTAGTGTATTTATTTTTTGTTGGTTGCTTACTTTTTCTTAGTTCCATCCCTGTTCCTTGGTTTCTAATAAAAGTTAAAGACATTTTTTTTTAAGAAACTTTTTATTCGAAAACATTGGCATTCAAGTATTGAAAGAGAACGAATAAGGAATTTGCATTGTTCATGGTTGTTTGATATTACATTTTAGAGAAGATCATACATCGTAGTTCACATTGTTCCAAAAAACTCTTCTTTCCCTCTTGTAAATAGGATTCATCAAACAAAAAATTGTATCATTCATTCCTATTTATGGATTTTTGGGTCAGAGCCTCACACAACATTGGTTTCATTTCCATCTCCTTTTGAGTAACAACAACCTTTAATAATATTGAGCAATTTTAAAATTCAACTAGTAACTTTTTCTAGGGCTCTTTTACACCAACATTAGCTAGGCTAGAGCTTTGGAATAGGTAGTGAGACACACTCTCCAAATCACAAAACACAGAATAGTATCTTGTGATAAGGAGTGTCAAATTCCATTTGCAACATTTTTTCCTGGGAAGCCCTTCTCACACAAGGGTCAAACCTGAGGTCGCATTGAGATTGACAGAGTTACTCACCTTGCTTTGTTGATATCGATGTAGAGATTGCACGTATTATGGGGGTCACTTGAAGGTATACCACAATGATGAGTGGAAGCATCTCAAGATAATTTCAGGCTAGATACCCTGCCCTTGCATGTGGATCGGACTTTCGACTGTTCCCCTAGGCATCATTGTTGTTGGTGGTAACCTTAGTATCCTATCTTCTTAGGGTCTTACACAAGGTGACTGTGAAGGGGTAAGTCTTCACAGTACCTAGAATCGACGTTGGCTAGACTCACTTGCGCTCCTTGGAGGGTATACCCACGATTATGTGTGGGAGCTTGCACCAGGGTGTAAGTCCATTAAGCAGGTCGTCAACGTAACTTTTCCACCCCCTCCCAGCCCCTTCTTGTCTCATCATCGTGACGTTGGATTTCATCACCAACTAGTGACCTCAGAATTGGAAGGTCTTGTTTGCTTGGTTTTGCTTCCTAGATTTTACTAGTGCGTGTTGTTTATTTACCCAAGCTGGCCATAGAATTTCTTTGTTAAATTCTAACTCGATCACAATTGAACCTCCACATCGTTCACGTAGAATGCAAGACCTAGCCCCAGAAGATCTGGAAGGTTCTCAACCCTTTCCTACCAACTCACCGGAGGGATCTCCTTAACAGAGTGAAGTCTAAGATGTTGCCACTCCACCAGTGGAAAGAACTAACTCTTTAGAACAGTTCCAAATTACCAATTATCGAGAGGACTTTCGATTTCCTCCCCACTTCGAGAGATGTATTGTTGGAGTGAATTCTTCCAGAGATATAGTTGTTCAGTCTTCTGGATCACCAACCGGACCTTTCATAGGACCTAAGGGTCAAGACCCTTTTTAGACTTCTAGCATTTTTAGACGGGATCTCTTTGGCTCAGGAGTAGGCGTTGATATCACCATCGCACCTGAGTTTCCCGAAACATCTGATCTAGATGTAGTACCTTTTACTACTACCTATTATTTTCCTGGTACAAAGGCTCCACCAACTAACCACATATTAACTATCCCTCTACAAATGGTTCATTACACAATGGTCCCAGATACTATGAGTCCTCACACCGGGATTACAATGGCTAGCCAAACTCCCATTGGCACACCACTTTCACCCAGATTCACCCCAACCCTTCCGCCCAGATATCATGCCTTGAATGCTTCTATTCCCGCTCCTACACAAATCTCATCCGGGACTCCTAGAATTTCCACTACTTCTTGGCACCATCTACTTCCCGATTTTATTTCGACACTTCCTCGAACCCCTTTCAGAGGACCTTTTCCATCCTCTATTGGAGGCACCAACCCTAGTGGCACCATCCTGTCTTTCACACCTAATTACCAGATTCTGGTTGGTGGACAATTTCACTAAGGAGGCCAAACCCAATCCCCTTTCGCAAGACAAATCCCAACTAGGACGCAACCCCCGATTGGAGGGAAACCCCCACTGATCCCACCCTATGGAAAAAACATACCTCCATGCTTGGCCTAGTATTGGAATTATCTTATACAACATAATCCTCACTCAACTGGGGGGCAACAGCCGCAAGTTATCTCTGTCATACCCCCTAGTACAGGCCAACCATATCCAGGGATGTCTAATCCTATTAGGGGCTCAAACGCTCAACCCCACGCCCCTGTTCAAGGGTATAATCCTATGAATTACTTGCCTCCACACCAACCATCGAATTTTCCTAGATCTTCACATTATATGCAAACTACGTATGGTCCCACTGGTCTATCGACGAGACTCCCTCCCCAAAGTCACCAGTACCCACATGTGAATAGATAGTTACCCTTCTTAGCCACCTTGGACCTCCCTGATATGTCGAGGATCTTAAATGATCCGATCCGTCACTCTTCTCAATGGCCCGCCATATCGGCCAAACTACCATCCAACATCCCTAAATTCGATGGTAAACTGGGAGAGGACCCGAACAATCATGTAATGACTTTTCACCTTTGGTGCTTATCCAACTTCTTGATCGATGACTCTATTCGTTTACACATTTTTTAGTGAACCCTCACAAGTTCCGTCCTGAAGTGGTATATAGAATTACCATGAGGCTTATTCACCGACATCAACACCCTCGCTATGGCTTACCGATCCACTACGAAATGGGAACCGAGATTTTGAGTTATTTCAAACAAACCAAATCCACTCATATCTCTGATCACATTCATGAGTGGCAACAGAGACGATGTCTCATCAAACTCAAGCTTCCTGATCAATTGTTGGCAGAGTGGTTCATGAAATCATTCTTGAATGAAACTGCTCGTGACATCACCATGGGTGGATTTGTCATAGAAGAACATGCAATCAGTCGTGCTCAATACCTCGACCTCGTTTATTCACAAATGGGTACTCTTTACGACTTACTCCCTGACGCACCTCGTCCTTCTACTTTGGCTATTTAAACTACTCTTGTTGCTTCTCATGCAGCTGATGGTGTGATTGGCACTTTCCATGCCCAACCTCATTCCATCCAAACCTCTAGCAACAACCCTAAATCCATTTATTCTAATGTTCAAAATGCTCCATCTCCTACCCCTCCCATCAAAAAGACTTATGAGGTAAAATTTGTTCAATCTACCCCCGTCGGAAAAAATAAATCAAAAAAAGGAAAGGGTAAGAACAAGGAGGATAAAAATGACCTGCAATCTGAGAAAACCAAAACACCACCTGTTGACAATAGGGATAAGTGCAAACCTCAATACCCTTGTCTTATTTGTGGTGATGATCACTACATTGAGGATTGTCCACGACGAGTCGAGGTTACTAATTTCCTTTAAGGGACCCAAAAACCCCCCACTTCGACAGTGTTATCACAACGCTTCCCCTCTCAACAACAAGCCCAATTGGTCATTCATGACAAACCTTCCCCATCCCATACATCCTGTCTTAATGTGTACAGGTGATTCAAAGCAGAATGACATCACACTTACCACTTGAGCTAAAGATTATTCTTCCTCCAAAGAGAAGGTTGATGAAATACCTCCTTCGTTGGTCCAACCATCTCCCATGACTCCATCTACCAATGGTCCTCTTCATCTCAAATGATTGAGCCTAGATACAATCCTTCGCCCTCCTCCAAAGGGTGTTGTTCGAAAATTAGCTTTCAATCCTCATATACATTTTGCCCAAAACTACAGTATTGTCGAAGATCTAGCCCAAGCACCGTCCGCGATGTCAACCCTTGAAGTCCTTCAAAGTTTTCCTATACAACGAAAGGCACTGTTGAAAGCTATTGGTGGAATCGACCCTACGGATACGAATTTAATAATTTTTGACTTGGAAGATCACATTCCAAGGCTATCCCCTCAATTTCCATTCCAAATACAAGTTATTGTCTCTGACAAAAACATTTGTAGAACAGTTATTGATGAGGGTGCCTCGACGTGTGTCATGTCTATTACCTACTGGAAAGCCATCAACTCTCCTCCTTTGACTGAATCCCACAACACACTCAAAGCCTTCAATGGCTCTGGTTTTAAGCCTTACGGTGTCCTCTCATCATTTCCTATTATGTTAGAAGTCAAAAAGGTCAACGTTGAAGTGGAGGTCTTTGACGCTCCTCTCGATTACAACCTTCTACTTGGATGCAACTGGATCGATTCCATGCGTATAGTTGTGTCCACCCTTTTCTGTGTCGTTCTTTTCCCACATCAAGGAAAATTCATTACCGTATACCAATTGGCCTTCTTTCACTCTGATGCACATATCGAAAATGTACCTTTCAGTGCAAAACCCCCCCCTAGATATGAGAATGTCGGTGTGGGTCTTCTTAAAGATTCCTCTTTGATGGGTACTTTCCCCATTCCACCACTCGATGTTCCACATCTGTTTATCGCCTTGATCAACATGATATCCACCTCTGTTCATGGAACCCCTGCGTCCTATGACCCGTGGATGTTTCCCAACCCCGATGATCATCTTCATTATGGCGAAAAAATGCCTTTGAGTCCAGTTGAATCTGCTTATCAAGCCATTCAATCAACAACCCCCTCTCTTGGTGATTTATCTTCAGATCCATTCCATTTCATTTTTCCTATAGACAAGATGATTATGTATGTTATGTCAATGGAAGATACCCCTTGGGACGATGGACATCATCATTCCATCCTTTTCCTAGAATAATACACCATCGAGGGTCACCAATGACTTTCGACCCCGTCGATTGTTGTCATCATTTCTATCGTTCTCGAGTCTACACATGATATGTTCTATGAAGGGAACTTAAGTAATATCTCACCCACCATCCCCCTCGACATATCCATAAAACCTGGAGTTTTTGAAAATGTGCATATCAGAGCTTCATGTTCCCATGACGAAATTGTCACCTACAAGTCTCTTTTCCAATAATTTTGTGACGTCTTTGCATGGAGCTATGAAGAAATGCCGGGGATTGACCCCGACATCATGATACATGAGATTAATACATACTCAGGCACTAAACCCATCTGGAAATGACTTTGTCTGGTCCACCCACATAAAGCAGCCGCTATCAAGCTTGAAGTTGAGAAACTTCTCAAAGTTGGCTTTATTTACCCTGTGGCTCTAACTGACTGGGTTTCCAATCTTGTTCTGATTGACAAGAAACAAGGCACAATCCACGTGTACATTGATTATAGGGACATTAACAAAGCTTGTCCTAAAGACAACTTTCCTACCCCCTTCGTTGACCAGATTGTCGATGATTGTGCCGGAAGTTTAATCTTCTCTCTGATGGATGGTTTCTTCGGATATAATCAAATCAATATCATTCCTGTGGACCAACATAAGACCACTTTTATTTGTCCGTGGGGCACTTTCGCCTACCAGAAACTTCCATTCGGTTTAAGAATGCCGACGCAACTTTTCGACGTGCTATGTCTTACGCCTTTCACAATATAAATCACATCGTGCAACCATATCTAGATGACTTACCCACTCATTCCATGAACCATGTAGATCATCCAATACACCTCTGTGCCATTTTCCTTTGATGTCGGTTTGACCATATATGCTTGAATCCCCACAAATGTGTTTTTTGCATAGAATTTGACCGACTTCTAGGATTTATTGTTTCACATCAAGGGATCTAGGTATATCCTTTGAAGGTCAAGGTGATTCTTATTATTCCTCCTCCTTCCTCACTTTGCCAGTTATAGAGTTTGCAAGGCAAGGCAAAATTTCTCCGTCATTTCATTCCGAACTATGCTGAGCTAACTCTTGGATTTACGCGACTGCTCAAGAAAGGTTCTGAGTTCATATGGGATACCACTTCCAACAAAGATTTCGAAGCTTTGAAACTGTCTTTGACACGTACCCCGCTACTCTTCCCACCTGATTACAATCAGGATTATTTCCTTTTCCTCGCAACCTTGGACTATACCATCGCTATGGTTCTCATCAAGGAGGATGATTCTCATGACGAACATGTCATCTATTACTTGAGTCAGAGTCTCATGACCAGTGAAACCAAGTATTTACATGTTGAAAAACTGGCCTTGGCAGCCGTCCAAGATGTTCAACATTTCCAGCACTATATCCTTTCTTGCAAGACTACGGTAATTTCTAAATGCATCCCTATGCAGCACATTCTTACACTCCAACTGTTAGGAGGAAAATACTCCAAATGGATCATAATAATCCAGGAGTTTGACTAAGAATTCAAACGCGCTAAGTCCAAGAAATCCTTGGTGTTTACCGAGTTGATATGCGACCTTCCCTACTCTGAGACAAAAAATGTAGCAATAGATTCATTACCTGATCAATCCCTTTTCCTAATTAGTTTCGATGACCTTTGGTGCAGAGATATCATCATATATCTCCATACCTAGACTTTCTGGCCCAATTTGTCTAGCATTGACGGCCGTCGAATACGCTACCAAGCCCGTTAGTATATTATCCTCGGTGATACTCTTTATCGTCGTGGGATTGACTTCGTTTTTCAACGCTGCCTCACATTTGACAAAGCTGAGGAAGCCCTAAATGACTATCATTCTGTAGCCTATGGTGGTCACATGTTTGGGTATGCGATTTCCCAGAAGATCTGATGAGCAGGGTATTTTTGGCCTTCTTTATTCAACGATTGTATAATTGTCGTCCAAAAATGCCATGCTTGCCACACCTACAACAATAAAATATGATCACACTTTGCTCCTCTACACCCTATGGTCTCCACTGGTCCTTTTGAGAAATGGGGTATTGATTTCATGAAATGTCACCCTCACTCAGCTGGGGGGCATGGTTACAATATTGTAGCCATAGATTATTTTACGAAATGGTCTGAGGCGATGCCAACATTTGAAAATACCGAAAGGACTGCAACATTATTTATATTCAATCACATCATTGCTCGGTTTGGTGTTCCTCACGCTATCGTTACTGACCATGGTAGCCACTTTAAAAACTTCATGATGTCCAAACTCACTGAAAAGTTGGGTCTTCGCCATGAAAACTCAACACCCTATTACCCACAAGCCAATGACCAAGTTGAAGCAATAAACAAAATCCTCATTGCCATGCTTCGACGAATGATAGGGATTCACAAAAAGAGTTGGAACACGATGTCGTTTTCATCATTGTGGGCTTACCAGAAAACTGTTATGTCTACTACCAGGTTTACACCATTCCAGTTAGTCTATGGTCTAGAAGCCATCTTGTTGATTAAATGTGAGATACCTTCCCTAAAACTAGCCGTCAAACTTCTCCCAAACACTTCTACCGAAGAAGAATGTCTGTTCTATCTCATGCAATTAGATGAAACCCATTATGATGACACCCTAGTTATAGAAGCCCAGAAGAAACACGTCATAGCCCAATATAACAAACATGTCAAGCCATGCGTTTTCTCCGAAGGTGATCTGGTTCTCCTTTACGAACAAGATCGGGATATGCTAGGAGCCGAAAAATTTGAAGCTATGTGGCGAGGTCCTTATATCATCATACGAGTTTTGGAGAAAAGAGATTATGAGTTAGTGGACTATCACAGTATCCTTTTGAGTGAACCCGGAAATGGGTTGTACTTAAAGAAGTACCATGCTTAAGATCACATGTGCTTGAGTTCTTGTATTTTATTGTATCATACTTTTTATGTGTTTTTTCGTTATTTGGTCTCTGCCCTCGACCGCTTATCTTGCATTGTGCTTGGTTTCCAGATGTCGGAGTTTCTGTCACCCCACATTGGCTTCGACGATGGCGCTAGCCATAGTACTCAGAACCTTGCTTCTGTTGCATGAGCAATTTACTCCCCTACAAGCGAACTTATCAGTCTACGAGGTGTGTGCCTCGGTCGTGCGGCCAACAATATTGCATAATATAGCGTCGTCATCGAATTGTTGATTGATGCTATTTCTCTTCGTATCCGCCAGCTAGTTATACGAATTGATTCATAGCTAATAGTACTACAGTTAAGTAACGTCTATGCTATCCATGTTGGAAGATTGGTTGTTGTCATTGATGTCAACCCTAGTCATGGGTTTTGGACCAGAATATTGATGAAGTTATTTGGACATGAAGGAAAATGAAAATGAATATACAACACCCATGGATGGATAGTATACATCATGCTCTT
>ML812508.1:0-10843 GCA_009831015.1 Picea engelmannii
TCTGACCTCGTTGTTAGACGTAAAGCAAGATGAGTCATGCTTCTGACCTAGTTGTTAGACGTAAAGCATGACGTTGTGATTCCTCGCTTCTGACCTAGCTGTTAGACGTAATGCGAGATGATGATATTACTTGTTTCTGACCTAGTTGTTAGACGTAAAGCAAGATGTGACTGACACTGAGCTACCAGCTTAACCGCTGTGACATTGAGCTAGTGTAGTATTGTGATGTGCCAGCCCAGTGCTGTGATGAGGTATCATTTTTACTGATACATATTTGATGCAGATGATGATAGCATTCTTTCGAGAATGATGATGTTGTTGATGAAGAAAACTTCCGATGACTTGTAAATGTGCTAGACAATGGTTCAAGATGATATTGACGATATTGTCCTCCAGATGCCACTGATGATGCAGAATACCCTTCTTGTTAAGGGGGAGTGTTGAAATAATGTAACTGTGAAGAGCATTCTTATTATTTTGTTATTGGATTAAATCCCCATTGCGGATTAATCATGTCATTATTATTATTATTGTTATTGGATTAATCCCCATTGAGGATTAATCATGTCGGTAATTTTATAAGAACCAAATCCCCTTTTGCAGATTGGTCATCGGACAATTACAAAGGACAGAATAAGAAGTCGGCCCCAGCAGTTATAATGGAAGACCCAGAATTAATTAAAAGTGGGTTTACCCACCCAGAGTGAGAGGTCGGCCCTGCCAGTTGTGACCTTTCACACATGCCAGTCTGATATAAATAAGAGGCTAGCGCCTCACTTCTAACACACAACTCACTTGCTCATTCTCTTATGAGGCAAGCTGCAATTACTAGTTGGAGAGAGGAGAAGAAGGGTGGCACATCTCTTAGGGAGGAATTTTTGTATTGGTTTGAGTTATCTCTTGAACATTGTATAAGCTATTTATGATAAGGAAGTTTTTGCTAGGTTTTCTTCCCCTAGAGGGTTTCCCAAGATAAATGTTGTGTCTCTTGTGAATGTGTATTTCTCAGTGATCTTGTTCTTATTATGCTCTTATCTATTGAAATGCAAAGAACTATAATAATGGCATAAACATTAACAGTTTTTAGATGCATGTTAAACTATGGGCTTGTTGCCCCTTTGTTTAGTTTATATGTATGGGGCGTTTTTAAATTTTGTGTTAGCAGGCGGGTATGTTACAGTGTTGAAGAAGGATGAAAAATGGAGAATGTGTGTGGGTTATCGACAGCTTAATACAGGTCACAATTAAGAACCAATACCCATTTCCACTCATAGATGATTTGTTGGATTAGCTAAATGGAACAAATTATCTGGTAAGATCGACTTGAAATTTGAACATCATCATGTTCGTATTAAGGTGGAAGACACCTAAAAGACAACCTTCAATGCATCCCAAGGATTGTTTGAAAATGGTCGGTGATGTCATTTGTTCTCACTACACCCTTGTGACATTCATGAGGATGATGAACAATGTGTTGAGGTTGTGTCTTGACTCTTTAGTTATTGTATATTTGGATGATATTCTTGTGTTCCACAAGACACAGGTGGAACACTTAAACCATAAGACAACCTTTAATACATGCCAAGGATCATTTGAAAGGTTGGTGATGTTGTTTGGTCTCACTAATGCTCTTGTGACATTCATGGGAATGATGAGCAAAGTGTTGAGACTATATATGGACTCTTTTGTTATTAGATATTTTGGTGGTACTCTTGTGTTTAGCAAGACTTAGGTGGAACACTTAGACCATCTTAACCAAGTATTTGTAGAATTACACTAAGACAAAGTATTGGTCAACTTGAAGAAGTGTACATTCAGGGAACACGAACTTGTTTGTCTTTGGTTCCTTATGAACTAAAATTGGTTGAGCATTTATATGGCTAAGATTGTGGCCATTGTCAACTAGCCTCCACATAAGATGTTACACAAAATGTTAAGTTTAATGGGAATGACAATTCCCTATGCATGTTTATTGCTCACTTTTCCCATGTTGTGCACTCACTCAAACATCAACCATGTCCAATTCAATTGGGGCACTTCACAATAGGCATTGTTAGAAGAGATCTAGTGAAAGGAAGTGGCTACTCCTATCCCACATTGCTTGACATACATAAATCTTTTGAGTTTGAGATGGATGATTCATGGTATGTGCCCATGATTCGATTATTCACAATTTTCTTTGTAGAATATCACACTCAATTGAGTGGTATCCCACATTGCTTGACATACATAAATCTTTTGAGTTTGAGATGGATGATTCATGGTATGTGCCCATGATTCGATTATTCACAATTTTCTTTGTAGAATATCACACTCAATTGAGTGGTTTGTGGATGTTTTTGACCACAACCTTTGACTGCTAAATTATGCGCATGCTCTTAGAAATGATAGAAAATCATAGCAAGGAATTAGGTTCATTTTGTAACGTATCAAAGTATTTAGTGGTCTTATTTTGATCACCAAAGTGCATAGATTCTAAAAAAATCTAGGAAGCAACAATAAATCATATATCTAGACAAGATAATAGTCGTATTAATTAAATTCCATGGAAACGGTGTTCCAAAAGATTCAATGGAAACTTTTTATTCAAGACCAAATGTTCCCTAGAATATTTAGGAATGTAAGATGAAAACATGACATAAGAAATCGGGTAAAATAGTTTTCAACAATTTGAACTTTGAAATGTCGAGTAGTCCATTTCAGTTAGTGAGCCTTGAAATGGACATGGTCAATACTAATACCTCATATTTATCTTGGGGGAATTGAGAGGTTAGAGAACCATGAAAAAAAAGAGCTATATTACAGTATGATATCAAAGGGGAATTGCTACCCTTTGAAAGCTTATTTTTGGTGGCGTATTGTATTTGATAGTTGATAATTATGTTCATCTGAGCAAAACATTTATATTATAATTTTATTCATCGACTTTATGTAAGATGAGCTTTATTGACACCATTTGATTATGTAAGATGAGCTTTATTGAGCTCATATGAATTATTTGATTATGTCTTAACACCTCGATGGGGTATTGTTTATGACAAATGATTTATTTCTTCTAATCATAAATGGTTCACTCATACATTTTTCCATTGAGGTTATGGAAGGACGATGTTTAGTCACAATATAATACAAATAAAGTTAATTACGATAGATTTTACAAATGAAATTCATTATAATTAATTAATAAAGGATTTTCTGTTATCTTGGTTTGAGGCTCCATTGTAATCATTATATTCCGTACTTCATTTACAGGTTTCTCAAATTCGAGTACGAAAAGGATTGACAAAGGTTTCTTACACTATTGGGCCATGACACGGTGTACACTATCTTTTGAGTTATTAAGAAAGTTAAAATTGTTTTCTTTATTTTTTGTTCGTATTTTGGTTTTAAAATATTTGCATTCCATCTAATCTCAAAGGAGAAATAAAATCTATCTTTAGTATAATATTTATTTTTGGTGATAGTTGTGAAGGCCTTCATATATGTTTTCCAGGGATGATTTTAAGGATGGAAATTTATTTTAAAATGTAGAAACTTTGGTGAATCTTACTAATCTTTCATATGTCAACTATAAAATGTTTGGTGATATTTTTGTAAAAATATTCAAATTTCTAAGGATTTTATATAGTTTGTATAAAATTTTGACGATTTTTAAGGTAAAATAATTTTATCCTATAGAATTTGGGCGAATCATTTTTATAATAGAGATTTTTTTTTGGCGGGGGAACTATGGAAAATTAGCCCATGAGCGAAATTTAGCCCCTAAAATCATCCTTGAATTGTTTTCTATGCAAGCATAAGCATTTTTCATGTATAGTTGTAATAGCAGATTAAGTTGTCAAAGTGAATTCAAAGAGTAGATGTAGTCATTGTTGCCTTTAATAAATTTAAAGTAAAATTAATCTTTTATGAGCATGAAAAGCATATCACAATGGATAGCTTTGTTAGAGATTCCAAATTTAGCCCATGAGCGAAATTTAGCCTCTAAAATCATTCTTGATGTTCTCTATGCAAGCATAAGCATTTTTCGTGTATAGTTGTAATAGAAGATTAAGTTGTCGAAGTGAATTCGAAGAGTAGATGTTGTCATTGTTGCCTTTAATCAATTTAAAGTAAAATTAATCTTTTATGAGCATGAAAAACATATCACAGTGGGTATCTTTGTTAGAGATTCCAAAATGTTGCATAATTACCATAAAAGTAACCAATAAGGCCATAAAGGCAACTAGTCCTATTATCCCTCGTGATATCATGATGCTATGAAACCTTGTCCACCATTGGTATAAGCAAACATTTTCAAATTCAAAGTTCTTGAGGAGGCAACTCGGTGGTATCTCTCTAAAAGCAACTATACAAGTGTCAGAGATGCAACGTGAGAGTGCCTTTTGTAGTCTACAACTACTTCATCTCTACTTGAAGTTGTTTCCACCAATCAACCAAGAACAAGTGAATTATCAATGAATTAATATGTGTCAATGTTTTTAGAACCGAACCAGAATTGACAAAACTGGTCGGTTCGACCAATTTCAGGGCCTTTCTGGTTCGATTCTAGGTTTAAGATTGTTTTTGGTTGATTTTGTACCAAACCAACCTTAAAGCACTAAATCGACTAGTTCTATACGGAACTGGTTGGTTTTGTACAGTGTTGTATGGAGTGGCTAGGGACCATCAAAACCTAAATTTTAAAAAAACAATAATTTCATTTATTTGCAAGCACGATACTTAACCCTGGGGCCCTACTACTACTATTTAAAGAGCCCCCCCTACATTTCACCCACCCTAGTAATTGGTATGGAACCAACCAGTTTTTTACAGTGTCGTATGGAGTCGCTAGGGACCATTAAAACTTAAATTTAAAAAAAAAACAATAAATTAAGTTATTTGTAATCACAATACCTAACCCCTACGCCCTACTAATGTTATTTAAAGATTTATCCCTGTCCATTTCAGCCATCCTAGTAAGTAAAAGTGAAATTATCCTTTATCTTTCATTTTCATCATTTTACTTAAATTTTTAACATTACCATTAATTGTTTCAGGATGTTTGAGAGTGGTTCCAACCTCATTGGATTTCATATGGAGAAAGCAGAATTTCAAATCGCATTCAAAATTCAATAGACTTAATAGTTTTCAGGATTGCAACATTTCCACTATATGTTTTCATGTACAAGGGTATATAAATGGCATTTAATCAAGAGCACAAAGCCCTATATGTACCTTGACTTGTTCATTGACTTGTCGCACTTTTATTAAATGCAACATTTATTCTTACATTGACTTGTTCACATTTATTAAATAGGCCTTATTAACTAATATCGACCTTTATTACATGGAAACTGTATTATTCTATCTACGTGAGGGGTTAGGGAGGTTAGGTCCCTAACACTTTCCCACCACAGCAGAGCATGTTTTCATCTTCAAATGAGCAAGGGAATTTTTCTATGTTTCTTAGATTTGATAAATACCAAAGTAAACTTCCAATTGTTTCAATTAGCTATCCAAGACTTCAGCATTAGTGTGTCCATCATACATGGGTATTTCAAGTTTTTCTTCAACTTTGAAAGGAATATGGGAAGATTAATAAAAAGAATGGTTTTTACCCAAATAATTGTATGTGGGCTCTTCTCGGTCTGCCTTATCTTCTTCATGATTAGTCTCTACTGATTTTGATTCCCTGTCTTAATTCACCAACAACTGCATCACAAATTTTGACAATGTAGTAATGTTTTTTCTCCAACTGAGAAAATATGACCTTTGAGTCTTCCTTGTCATCTTCTTCATGATGATTCCCTGCCATTGATGGTACTCTGCTTCTCCATAGGCACGGAAACAATGTTTATCCACTGTTTCAGTATTGTTTAGGGGTGTTTACCATGCAGGTGTTCTCAAAGTCTTCAAAACTTGCTTTGATACCATATGATCCATATATAGTGGTTTTATGCCCTATTTGTTTCATCAACATAGATTGTTTACAAAATTGGATTTAGTTTCTATGTAAGGTCTCAGCCCTAAACCACATACATTAATTTGAATGCAATTGGTTATGCCAAGGATATTGTGTTGCAATTTGGAAAATGAGGGCGGATGGAATTCCATTCTACAAGTTTGTCACTCAGTTTTGATGAAAATCATTGCTTCCCTCTACCTTCGCCATACAATTTGGATCTCCAAGCCCTCAAGACACAAACATAGTCAATGAAAATTATTTCAAAGAAGCAGTGGAACTTTAATAAAGCTCTAAAGATAATCCTATTATCATAGGATGTAGGTCATGATGATTTATGACATGATGCATCTGATCGATGCCGCCTCTTCTCGGATCTACAATTGCCTCGACCTTCGAATGTTTTTTCACAAGATCATTCCTTCCAAAAAATTGGCGTGGTCGGAATTTATTCCCTCCTTTGGACCTAAAGTTGTATTTCCCCTCTTTTGTTCGTAGAACCTGAAACCAAACTATGAAGGAGGACCTTCACTATCGGGATGTTTGAATTCCAATTTCCTCATGGCATCTTATACATGGTGATTGGAGCTCCCTGAAATCTCTATTACAAGTCACTATTTATATTGATGTGTCAAAATGAGTAGCTTGACATTTCATAAGGAGATAACATGGGGTGTCTCTTCATTTGATTGTGGCTTGATTATGTTTGGCATGGATCATCGAGCTCATGCACAAAGATAGATGCTCTATTATGGTCTGAAACACGCGTTGAGAGCCCCATTTAAATCCCAAAAGAATTGAAAAGGGGAAGCTTTATTTATTGCATCAAAGGAAATCTCATATGCCAATGATCAACAAAAGGTTGATTGGTTGTGTATGGAACTATAATAAAGATCCTTGTGTGCAAAACTCTTGTGTATAAGATAGATAAATAAAAACAATGCTTGCCAAAGGTGGGTGGGTGCTATAGGCTAGAAAAAAAATGTCTCAATAGAGTATGTACATATTCATAACCAATACATCCAAAACATAGAGTTTTCAAGTGCACAAAAACCCAATGAACACACACCAACCACGAAATTGAAACAATAACTCATAGGTTTCCACTTTTAATCGGGATTTTTATTATTCTCGTGAGGAAATTATAGAGTGAGATATGCATAGACTATGTGTATTGTTACTCACTTTCAATACCCAAATTGCAAATTGCATGGCTCAAAAGCACCTTCACTCAATGTGGATAGACTTCTTGATTCCTTTGTCCATCGAACTTTGAGCAAGTTTCCTTCTTCGAGATTCCATGCCTGCCATTGTTCTCCCTCAAATTCTCCTTACATCTCCCTTCATTTCCCTCTTCATTACAACCCTCATTGTTTTAACAGGTTCCTTTGGAAGGCCAACCACACAATTATTTGTTTCTACTTCCATTTTGCCCAAAAAGGACCAAAAATAAAATAAAACAAAGATATGTTTATTGTAAAATTTGCAATAAGGTTTGACAAAGATCCAAGTCAAATCAATCACGCCTTAGACAATTTAGATCTAGAAAAGGAAATAGGGTTTCCACCCAGTTCAAATGCAATTAGATTTTTAGTGTCAATTGCCCCTCCATCATATGTAGACCCTTCAAATGAATGGATATATACTTGAAAGAAAAAAAAGAAAAAACGAAATCCATTACTCTTCAAGTCTGCTTCTAATTGCTTCAGAAAGCTAATTTATATCTCTAGAAGTTATAAACATAACCAAGTCATCTACTAACCTTTGTCAAATTACCATGTACTTACAATGCTCTTTCAAATAAAGGATTAGAAAATAAAATAAGTTACATGGGAAATTGATCATATATCTCCTTTGGTATCCCATGTTTTTTTTCCAAGAAAAAAATAAATAAATCAATAATTTTGAGAAAATTCAAAATATACATATTTATGTGTTTCCTTAGCACTCTAGAGGATAAAGTCTCTCTATCATTTCCTAAGATGGAGGAGCTATTAAGTAACATCCTTCTAACAACAGTTCATTTAAATTCACAACAAAATTTCAATAGCTTTGTACAGTTTGGTATCCATGTATCTCTTAACAAGACACAATTTTCAAGCTATTTTTCTTTAGAAAAAAATAGAATTTGACATTTAAAAGGGGAACTGCAATTTAAGATGATAATTAAATAGTGGATAATTATCATAAAGCACTTTTAAATTAAAGCTTTGAGTTAAAGAAAAACAAAGAACCATGGAAATTGGATTTTTTTAACATGATGCATTGTTTAAAATGATAATTAAATAGTGGATAATTATCATAAAGCACTTTTAAATTAAAACTTTGAGTTAAAGAAAAACAAAGAACCATGTAAATTGGATTTTTTTAACATGATGCATTGTTTAAAGTAGAATAAAATAGACATTATATTAATGTCTAACAAAATTCCAGGGATAGTTTTGGTACGATTATACTCATATTACAACATAACTCAAATGAAAAAAAAATTAAGACATTATTCTATTAAATGAATTATTACCATATAAAAAATAATATAAAAGTAAAAAAATACCATTGACAAATAAAGTAATGCTTTTGCATAATCACTAAAAACAAAAATAAATTAATACTATGTATTTTTTTTCAAAAAAAATCATAATTTTATTATTGAAAACAAAAAATTTACATTTCACGGAATTTCACAGAATGTCTAGTGACATTTTCATATAGCTACCTTGTAGGGAGATATAATTATTCTCCTATCTCAAAACATCAATGATACCAATTTGTAAACTATCTAAAAATCTCAACCTATTATATTTCCTTCTTCTCATAGAGGCATACATGATTAAAAATGGTGTTTCGATGTTCAAACAAAAAATAATAGTCCCCATATTACAATCCGTGCATATTTCCAGCATAATACAAAATTAAATAAGACATCTAAGGCCTTGACCATATGCAATAACTCATAGAAAAACAAAGTAGAATAAAAAGAGGATGCTCATATTCAAAATTGTGACCACCAACAAATTCCAAGATAATCCATTACCCTTGTGCTAGTTGTATCCCTTCCTTGGATGAGGAATCAATTATCTAGTTCCTTTCCCTGAATACATGAACAAATGAAATTTAAGTAAATTCTAGAGCTCGACCAAAAAACTTGTTCAATAAATATTGTAACTAGAAATTCCTCATGATGGATTCCTTCCTCATCCAATGAATCAGAAGTTGAGAGTCACCAAAGATTTGAAGCCTTAGAACACCCTTTCCTAAGGAAAAAAGTAAGTTCAATCTTAAAGCCATTAATTCGAAGAATTTATTTGAGCCAATCCCCAACCCTACTTTAAACTTTAAGCAATGAACTTCCTTTAAGAATAAAGAACCGCCTGCTCCACAAAGCATAGGGTTCCCCTAAGTTGCACCATCAAAGTAAGCTAAAAGGTCTCAATCAATTTAACCACTATTATCCTCTTGGGATTAACCTACTTCTATTCATGAAAACAAGAAAAAATGTTTAAACTATGCAAAGCGCATTGAAAAGAAGTGATAGCTTGATTGTCAAAGAGGTTGTGGTTTCTAGCAAGCTAGATTCCTTGGGCTTCTATGAAAGGGGGGGGGCTTTTGTTGAAATAATGTAACTGCGAAGAGTATTCTTATTATTATTATTATTTTATTCATAAGATTAATCCCCATTGAGGATTAATCATGTCGGTAATTGTATTAGGACCAAATCCCCTTTTGCGGATTGGTCATCGGACAACTGTAATAGGCAGAATAAGAAGTCGGCCCTAGCAGTTATTATTGAGGCCCATAATTAAATTAAAGGTGGGTTTACCCACCCAGAGTGAGAGGTCGGCCTTGCCAGTGAAACCCTTTCACACGTGCCAGTCTTGTATATATAGGGAGGCTAGCGCCTCACTTTATCACACAACACACTTGCTCATTCTTAAGAGGCAAGCTACAACTTACCAGTGAGAGAGGAGAAGAGTGGCGCATATATTGGAGAGGATTATCTGTATTGGTTTGAGTTATCTCTTGAACATTGTATTGGCAATTTATGATAAGGAAGTTTTTGTTGGGTTTTCTTCCCCTAGAGGGTTTCCCAGAATAAATGTTGTGTCTCTTGTGAATGCGTATTTCTCAGTGATCTTGTTCTTATGATGCTCTTATCTATTGAAATGCAAAGAACTATAATAATGGCATAAACATTAACATGGTATCAGAGCCAACCTGAAGGAAGCATATTTCGCAAGAGGAAAAACATCATTGTTGCAGTACCTGCAAATTAGGGTTTTTCAAAAGTGAATCTTTTTAGCCCTGAAACTACCTAGAAAGTTGTGCCCTCCCCCAAGGATCATTTTGGCACTTAGAGCGCACCTTTTCAGTGGTTAGATCTCCCGGAAAGTGAAACCCTAGTTTCACAAAGTACTAGAAAACCAAAAAACCAAAGTACCAGAAGTACCAGAGTACCAGAAGTACCAGAAAACCAGAAGCACTAGTCCAGAAATCCGCAGATCAAGTTTGAGGGGGTAAAAGTTGGTTTTTCAAAATTCTGATTACACCAGCATACTCACCTCAGCTCAGCGCATCTATCCCCTGGATCAGAATTTGAAAATTCAAAATTTGAAAAATTAGGGTTTCCTCATAAAACCCTAAGTTGCAGTTGCAGTTGCAGTCTCAGAACCAGTTGCAGTTGCAGTACCAGTTGCAGTTGCACCTGTAGAACCAGTTGCAATCACTCTTGAAGTTATCTCAAGAGTTGGCAATGATTACCGCTGCTACCAGATGGAGCCATTACCTGCAAATGCTATCAGAGGTATGTACTTACATATGTTTAATGGTTAAACCCTAAAGAGTATTTGCAGGAGAAGGGATCTCTTTCCATAGATCCAAAAGGATCTCAAGATCCAACAC
>ML812508.1:10943-21704 GCA_009831015.1 Picea engelmannii
TCCACTTGACTCCATAATCCCTAGAAGGCACTAGTTCTAGCCTCTCTCTTATTGAAGGATTGATTAAACACTCAAACTCTCTTCCTTGAAGCTTTTGCTAACTTCTACTAACCCTAAACTAGACTAATTCATTAACTAACTTGCTGCTATTGCAAATCACTGCTACAACCATACTAATTCATGCTAATTTGTTGCATTCACCTACATAACTTGCACCTAGATCACTCGGAAATTGCTTGTGAGAATTGCCAGTCAATCTACTAGATAAATGCTAAGTTTACATGGTGTTTCCTTGCAATTTTGAGCATTAGAATTTGTTGTTGTTACAAAAGATTGCTACAACCATCTATCTGCATAAAATTCTCTGCATAAGTGACATTAAATGCTAGCTAGACATTGCCAAATTTGCTTGCAACAATTAATTATCATTCAACCTAGTTAAAGCTGCATTTTCTTGTTTTTTTCAAGCAATTTCAAGGCATATTTTTTGCAGCTATTACAAAATACTTATTTCTGTTGTAAACTGTTACATTGCTACAACTTTATATTAGCTAGCCTATTTTTTGAAGGTTCATGGTCTTACGAAGCACTAACATCATATTTTGTACTTGAAAGCTGCCATATTTTCTTTGTTCTCTTGTTCTGGGCATGTACACTCTATTTTTAACATTGCTTCATCTCTTAAAGACCTTAATAACCTTTTGACTTGAGTGACTAGTGAGAGGGGGGTTTTCTTGCATCCCTGCCTTAGTCTTATTATCCCTTTAGGTCACTAGGGATGTCTCCTCTAGGATAACTTTGATATACTCCTAGATAGAAAGGGGTTTCCTATTAAGGTGACAGTGATAGGTCACCCCCTGTTACACCAATCTTGCATTCACTTGCCTTGGGTTTTGGGCAAGTATAGATTGTGCGATAACAATGCCTTGACAATTAAATGTAAATTAAGAGGGTAAAGTGACAGGTCGGCCTAGACCTAATTTTAAGCTGGCTAGACCACTGTTTATAAGGGAGGCCAGTGCCTCATTTGGACACACACCAACTAGCTCTGCAGTGCGCAAGTCTTGGTGGCGAACCTGCTGCAGTTAGGTGTGACGCCAAGGAGGGTTCTTGGTCTATGTCTTGGTATCTCTTGGTTAAGTAGTGCACTACTCTTTCCTAGTGAAGGAGTAGAGGATGATCTTCTTCTTTGCTTTTGGTATATCTATATTGAGGAAGTTTTTGTTGGGTTTTCTTCCCCATGAGGGTTTCCCAGGATAATTTGTGTCTCTATTGTTTCTGTGATTGCCTCTCTTTCAATTATCTTATTTATGCAACTAATGTGCTAAAAGATTGTAATAATAAAGAATAATTGTAACTGCTAGCTGTATAAGTAAAACATCAACATGGTATCAGAGTAGGATTGAAAGAGACCAACTCATAGTTTATAAAAAGTGGCTAGCTTCAACGCACTCTCTCCAAGATTCAGTTTCAATATTGCAACTGTTGAAGAATTAGGGTTTCTGCATACACCCTAAGTGTGATGTTTTCTCTGTTTAAGGAGGACGTTGGGGGAAGTAACCACATCTAGGAGCTGACCCTAGGAGGGCGCATTTAGTCACTGGATTAGAATTCCAAAATTTGAAGTTTGAAAAATTAGGGTTTCCTCATAAAACCCTAAGTTGTAGTTGCAGTTGAAGTACCAATTGCAATTGCAGTATCAATTGCAGTTGCAGTGCTAGTGCCAGTTCCTTCATGCCAGTTATAACACTAGTTGCAATTCCAACACCAACTGCAATACCAGTTGCAATGAAATTTTTTGTGAAGTGTTGGGATTGATTTTTATTGTCCTAGTGCGCCTTATGCTAGCAAATCTTCAGCTAACTTTAAGTTACAAGTTGAAGCACCTTTGAAGTTTTAAAGGTTCGTTATTTCTTACCGTTGTTGTCGGATGGTGCCACTACCTGTCGATATTGTTAGAGGTATGTACTTACATATGTTCAAACTGTATCATCATTCTAAAGGGTATTTGTAGGAGAAATGATCTTTTGTCTAAACAACAATTGTAGATCCAGAAGGATCTAAGATCCAATACATTCAGAGGAACAATGCACCCCAGGTTTGATTAATTTTATATGCCTCTATTTGTTATGGCATTTCTATGATGTTATGAACATCTAGGTTGTATTTTGATTTGTTGAAGTTGTGACTATCATACTAATCATTGGTCAAAATTAAAGTCAAAGTATTAGATTGATTAAAGTTGAGATTATAGAGTTTATTCTCTAACCCAGTTTTCGGTCAAGAAAGCATATTATCTTAGTACATATGACATGTTGAAGAAAATACTTGTCATCTCGAGTGAAGGAGACTCAGAAGAAAAGAAACACACTCATTCTTGAGGACAAGACTCTAGGTTCTAGGTTTGATTGATTAAATTGATAAGATTCAAATTTACACGAATCAAGTTTGATAACTGTTAAACACTATAGTTGTGATAACAATCTTTGAAAAGTTTTGTTATTGAATACTTGGTAGCATGTGAGCACTATTGAGATAAATGCTTATTGTAATCATTTACTAGATATAACTAACATCTCCTCTAGAAGAAAATTATTGTTTTGTTTCCAGGTTACCATAGAGGAATGATTGATCACAACACTAGAAGAGTGTTTCTCTCATTAGTTATTATTGTATTTCTTACTTTTTACTCTTGTTTCAGGCAGGTCACAAGTGATAGCTCTGAAGGAGCTATTGTGACAATCGTTCTCACTATTGTTTTTATTATTATTATAAAGAGTATTATTCTTGTATATTGTTTCTCCCCTATTGTTCTTGTTCCAGGTAGGTCACAGGTGATAACCCTGAGGGAGCTATAGTGACAACTGCAGGAGGAAACATATTAGATGAGACATAGAGCCGAATGTCCAAGTTGTATACATGACCGTATACATCTATGCACTGAAGAAGAAGAAGAAGAAGAAGAAGAAGACGTTACTTTTGCTAGATACAAAACATCTCATATGAAGATAGATCACAAGGAGTAGAAGGCTCCAAAGATGACAAAACAAATCCCTCTAGTGTAGTTGATCACTCTTCAGATCATCAGGAAGTAGAGCTAGAAGGGCCTACCCAGAATCAGGAAGAAACTAGCATAACCCGTGACACTTTGCAGGATGCAAAGCCATATAGCATTGATGAGCCATATCAGAGGGAGCAAATGGCTCCAAAGATTATATAGACTCGAAGGGAGTCAAGCTTCAGAGGGAGTATGGAGACTCAGAGTGAGCTTGATCTCAGAGAGGATCAGATGAGAAAAGAGATGTCTTCCAGGACTGACAAGATAGATGCCATGAGTTCAGAAGACTAGATCATAGCTTCAGAGACCTCTAGGAGACGTGAAATCTCCTGGGAAGATCCCCTTGTTTCAGTGACAGAGGAGGAATCCAGTCAAAAGGACTGGGATATCGATTTTACCTTGAGACCAAAATGGAAGTCAATGGTGACTTCCAAAATTGATCTAACAGGTCAAACATGTTGTACATAACAATATAAAGATGTACAAAACCTAATTTGTGTCCGGAGGATTCTCCCAGCAAAAGGGAGAAGACTATGACGAGATACTTGCTCCAGTAATAAAAAAAAGTACATATAGAACAACTATGATCCATTAAAAGAAGCCGATGCAGTATGAGATTCAGAGGGAGCAAATGGATCTGTCATCGTGATGGAGTAGAGGAGCTACTCTCAAAGTTCAACGATTACAACGAGAATGGAGCAATCATTCTCAGTTTCAGAAAAAACAGCTGTAGGTGCAGAGTCCTAGTTCTAGAAGGAAAAAGTTGCAGAGAGAATAGGGGACATACTCTCAGGGAGTGAGACAAATAGTGCTTTGCAAAAATCACATAGAACCAACACATGATTATGCAGATTGAGTTGCAGTTGAGAAAGTGTACCAGGTTGGTACAATGTGATGTGAAAATTTTGTTTCGAAGTACAGGATAGGAAGATTCATGTCTGCAAGTTGAAGCAAGCTCCAAGAGCTTAGTATGGAAGGATTGGTAGTTTTCTGATGAACTTGGGCTTTACCAAGAGTAAAGTTGATCCCAACCTTTACTTCAAGATTGAGAATGATGGACCAGTTATATTGTTGGTATATGTGGATGACTTATTCCTGACAGATGACGAAAATCTCATCAAAGATTGTAAGAAGAAGCTTGCCGCTGAATTTGAAATGAAGGACCTAGGCCTGATGCACTATTTCTTAGGTCTTGAAGTATAACATAGCCCATAAGAGATTTTCCTTAATCAAAGAAAGTATGTTGTGTAAATTGTGAAGAGATTCGACATGATGGACTGTAAAGCCATGTCCACTCCTATGGAGATGAATATGAAGTTATTGGTTGATACTTCGTCAGAAATAGTTGATGTTACTCTATATAGACAAGTGATTGGTTCGTTGATGTATCTAATGAATATCAGACCAGATATATGCTTTGCTGTGAACACCTTGAGTCAGTATCTGATGGAGCCCAGACATGTTCACCTTGTAGCTGCAAAGCATGTGATGAGATACCTTAAGGGTACGTTGGACTATGGCCTCTGTTATACTCAAGATTGTGACTTCAGATTGTATGGCTATACTGATTTAGATTGGGATGGAAGTGCTTCAGACAAAAAAAGCACTTCAGGATGTTGTTTCAGTTTAGGGTCAACCATGACTTCGTGGCAAAGCAAGAAGCAATCCATTATTGCTCTCAGTACGGAAGAAGCAAAGTACATTACAACATGCTCCTCCATTTGTGAAGCCATATGGCTTCATAAGTTGTCGACAGGTCTATTTGACTTAGAGATGGATGCTACCGTGATCTTTTGTGATAACCAAATTTGCATAAAGATGACAAAGAACCAAGTGTTCCATGATAAGACAAAGCACATTGAGATCCGGTACCACTACATTCGTGATATGGTACAGAAGGGAGATGTGAAGCCCCAATATGTTGTCACATATGAGCAGATAAAATATGTGTTGACTAAGCCTCTGTCTTGTGTGTAGTTTGAGTACTTCCGAGACAAGCTTGGTGTACTCTGAAAGGAATGCCCTCGAAAGGGGGAGTGACGTTGATGATACTATGGTATCGTGACCACCAACAGGGAAACTTGTTAGGATTTATATTTTAGGGGATTGATCATCCTTGGATAGATCTCATAAGGTTTGGATGGACGGTCTGTCGGAGTGCCTGTGTATGTATATACTTGTTGTGGTCAATAGTGTGGAAGCTCGTTAGGATTTATATACTAGGGGATTTTATTATCCCTGGACAGATCATGTAAGGTCCGGAGGGACGGTCCGTTGGAGTGCCCACAATTGTTGTTGTTGTTTCTATTGTTGTTGATGCTCCTATCTAATTCTGCCATTGATGTTGTTGTTCGAGCTTTGTGCTGTTGATGTTGTTGTTCCAACTTCATGATGTTGATGTTGTTGTTCCAACTTTGTGCAGTTGATGTTGATTCTCCAACTTCATGTTGTTGATGATGATGATTTTACTCCAGCTCCGCGCTGCAGATGATGATGATGTTCAATTTCAACTGATGTTGATGATGAAAAACTTCTGATGACCTATAGATATGACGGACAATGTTCCAGATGTTGACGACGATGTCTCCTCCTCTTGATGTTGTATTGAGTCTAGTCAATTGTTATTGATGTTGTCAGTAGAATACCCTTCTTGTTAAGGGGGAGTGTTGAAATATTGTAACTTCAAAGAATATTCTACCTAAAAGGGAGTGTTGAAATATTGTACTTCAAAGAATATTCTACCTAAAAGGGAGTGTTGAATAATATTATTATATTATATTTATTAATTAGGCCCTATTGTGCCTTTGTAAAAGTCGACCCTTTTGTGCCTTGACAATTAAATGTAAATTAAGAGGGTAAAGTGACAAGTCGGCCCAGACCTAATTTTAGGCTGGCCAACGCCTCATTTGGGCACAGAACAACTAGCTATGTAGTGCACAAGTCTTGGAGGAGAACCTAATGCAGTTAGGTGTGACATCAAGGAGGGTTCTTGGTCTATGTCTTGGTATCTCTTGGTTAAGTAGTGTGCTACTCTTTCCTAGTGAAGGAGTAGAGGAGGATCTTTTGCTTTGTTTTTGGTCTATCTATATTGATGAAGTTTTTTTTGGGTTTTCTTCCCCATGAGGGTTTCCCAGGATAATCTGTGTCTCTATTGTTTCTTTGATTGCCTCTCTTTTAGTGATCTTATTCATGCAGCTAATGTGCTAAAATATTGTAATAATAGAGAAGAATCGTAATTGCTAGTTGTATAAGTAAAACATCAACATTTACATGCAGACTTAAGGCTATCCATATTAGAATTAAGGATATGGAAGACACTTTAATCCAGTCCAAGGATCTTGCTGACATATATACTCCCAAAGAAGGCTACAAGTGCCTGAGTGATATAGGGGTTTTGGATAACCAAAAGTGGTGGTGGAAGCTTGTGTGGAAGGGGTTATTTCTCAATAACAAAGCACATACTCATGATAACCTTCAGAAGAGAAACAACCAAGGTTCTGGTCATTGTACACTTTGCAAGGTAAGCGAGATTTTTTTTTTCCACCTTGTTATATCTTGCCCTTTTTCTATTCAAGTATGTAAGGAATTATATGCCCTTACAAGTCAGAGGCTTATATGGGATAGAATCTCAATAGAAGAGGGCTTGAAACATTGGTGTGAAGATGTGGTAAATAAAGGGATAAAGGTGTTAATGTTTATGCCATTATTATAGTTATTTGCATTTCAATAGATAAGAGCATCATAAGAACAAGATCACTGAGAAATACACATTCACAAGAGACACAACATTTATCCCGGGAAACCCTCTAGGGGAAGAAAACCCAACAAAAAATTCCTTATCATAAATTTCCAATACAATGTTCAAGAAATAACTCAAACCAATACAGGTAGTCCTCTCCAAAAGATGCGCCACTCTTCTCCTTCTCTCTCACTGGTAAGTTCCAGCTTGCCTCTTAAGAATGCGCAAGTGTGTTGTGTGATAAAGTGAGGTGCTAGCCTCCCTATATATACAAGACTGGCACATGTGAAAGGGTTTCACTGGCAGGGCCGACCTCTCACTCTGGCTGGGTAAACCCACCTTTAATTTAATTCTGGGCCTCAATAATAACTGCTGGGGACGACTTCTTATTCTGCCTATTACAATTGTCCGATGACCAATCCGCAAAAGGGGATTTGGTCCTAATACAATTACCGACATGATTAATCCTCAATGGGGATTAATCTTATGAATAAAATAATAATAAGAATAAGAATACGCTTCGCAGTTACATTATTTCAACACTCCCCCCTTAACAAGAAGGGTCTTCTTCAACATCATCAGGCGAGAGAGGTCTGCATCATCAGTGGCATCAGGAGGACATTATCGTTAATATCATCTTGAAACATTGGCTAGCACATTTACGAGTCATCGAAAGTTTTCTTCATCGACAACATCATCATTCTCGAAAGAATGCCATCATCATCTGCATCAATATGTATCAATAAAAATGATACCTCACCACAACACTAGGCTGGCACATCACAATACTACACTGGCTCAATGTCATAGCTGATAAGTTGGTAGCTCAGTGTCAGTCACATCTTGCTTTACGTCTAACAACTAGGTCAGAAGCAACGTATATATATATATATCATCTTGCTTTACGTCTAACAACTGGGTCAGAAGCAAGGAACACATCAACATCTCGCTTTACGTCTAACAACGAGGTCAGAAGCGAGGAATCATCTTTCTTTACGTCTAACAACTAGGTCAGAAGCAAGGAACACATCAACATCTCGCTTTACGTCTAACAACGAGGTCATAAGAGAGGAATCATCTTGCTTTATGTCTAACAACTAGGTCAGAAGCAAGGAACACACAACGCCATGCTTTACGTCTAACAACGAGGTCAGAAGCAATGACTCATCTTGCTTTACGTCTAACAACGAGGTCAGAAGCAAGGAACACACAACGTCATGCTTTACGTCTAACAACAAGGTCAGAAGCAATGACTCATCTTGCTTTACGTCTAACAACGAGGTCAGAAGAAAGGAACACACAACGTCATGCTTTACGTCTAACAGCGAGGTCAGAAGCAATGGCTCATCTTGCTTTACATCTAACAGCGAGGTCAGAAGCAATGACTCATCTTGCTTTACATCTAACAATGAGGTCAGAAGCAAGGAATATACATATATACTCCCCCTTTCAGGCAGGGTCCTTTCGGACTATACCAAGCTTACCTCGAAAGTGTTCAAACTTTACACGAGATAGAGGTTTGGTCATCACATCAGCAACCTGTTCATCTGTGCTAATGTACTGGAGCTTCAAGGCTCCTCTCTGTACCATGTCGCCGATAAAATGATAGCGAATCTCTATGTGCTTCGACCTGTCATGGAATACATGATTCTCTGTCATATTTATGCAGCTCTGGTTGTCACATAGAATCACGGTTGCTCCCATCTCCAAGTCAAATAGGCCAGTCAACAACTTTCGAAGCCATATAGCTTCGCAACTAGCAGAACATGCGACAATGTACTCTGCTTCCGTTGTGATGAGAGCAATATTGGATTGCTTCTTACTCTGCCATGAGATCATGGCTGATCCCAAACTGAACCAACATCCAGAAGTGTTTTTTCTGTCTGCAACGCTTCTTGCCCAATCCGCATCAGTATATCCATTCAATGTGAAGTCATGATCTCCATCATAGTTGAGTCCATAATTCATTGTACCTTTAAGGTACCTCATCACATGTTTTGCAACCACTAGGTGAACACGTCTGGGCTCTACCATAAACTGACTCAAGGTGTTCACTGCAAAATAGATGTCTGGTCTGGTGTTCGTCAGGTACATCAGTGATCCAATAATCTGTCTGTACAGTGTGGCATCTATCAAGTCTGACGAAGTATCGACCAACAGCTTCAACTTCGTTTCCATGGGTGTATTCATGGGCTTACATTCTAGCATGTCGAATCTCTTTAAGATTTCAACCGTGTACTTCCCTTGGTTAAGGAAGATCCTTTTTGGACTCTGCCATACCTCAAGACCTAAGAAGTAATGCATTAGGTCAAGGTCTTTCATTTCAAATTCTGCGACAAGTCTCTGTTTACATTCAACGATGAGCTTTTCTTCTCCAGTTAAGAATAAGTCATCCACATGCAGTAGTAATATTATTGGTTCATTATCCATAATTTTGAAGTAGAGATTTGAGTCTTCTTTACTCTTGGTAAAGCCTAAGCTCATCAAGAAACTGTTTATACGGCCATACCAAGCTCTGGGAGCTTGCTTCAATCCGTATAAGGCTTTCTTCAATCTGCAGACATGAGACTTCCTGTCTTCAACCTCAAATCCTTGAGATTTCTCTATATACACTTCCTCTTCGATGACACCGTTTAGGAAAGTTGTCTTCACATCCATCTGGTATAGCTTCCACTTCATCTTAGCTGCAAGAGCTATGATGGTCCTGATCGAAGTGTATCTGGACACATGAGCGAATGTCTCTTCATAATCAATGCCTTCCTTCTGGGAAAAGCCACGAGTGACAAATCTTGCTTTATACTTCTCAATACTTCCATCAACAACATGTTCTATTTTGAAGAGCCATATGTAGGATACTCCATCTTTATTCTTCGGTCTGGTAACTATTTCCCATACTTCGTTCTTCATTATGGATTGGTATTCCTCTGTCATGGCATTTTCCCATTCTTTTCTCTGAATGGCTTCTTCAAAGCAGGTAGGCTCTTCATCTAGTAGATTACACATCAAAGCCATGTAATTGGAGAATGGCTTTGGTCTTTTCACCTGTCTCATGGTTCCTTCTAGAACACCATACTTCTCTCCATCTTGAATAAGCTCTCTTGCCCAAGCAGGCTTTATTTTATGGGAGAAGATCATTTGAGAAGGTTCTTGAAATTCTACTATATCATGGTCTTCTAAAAGTTCCTTATTAGGGGAAGTTACGACTTCCCTCACTGGTTCTGTAGCTCTAGGAACCTTCCTCATTGATTCTACAATCCTGGGATTTACAGGTTCCTCTTCATATACTTCTTCAAGCTAGCATCTTCTTGATTTCTTAAGTGTTGCTTCTTCATCAATGGTCACGTCCCTGCTGATCTCAATGTGGCGGTGACCTGGTATGTAGATTCTGAAGGCCTTGGAGACCCCACAAATATTCCCTTCTTTCCTGAAAGGTCCAACTTGTTTCTCTTTTCTTTAGGTATATGAATAAGCAATGGATAGCCAAATATTTTTGAGATGGATTACCTCTGGCTTCTTTCTGGTGAACATCTCTTCTGGTGTCTTGAGCCCAAGTGCAATATGGGGCAATCAGTTCTTCACATAAACAACTATCATTGCTGCTTCTGCCCATAAGCACATAGGAAGATCTTGATCTTCACAGCTTCCAGCATGGTTCTGTTCTTCCGTTTAGCTACACCGTTTTGTTGGGGATCTTGATCCCAACATCTTTGCAGAAGTTCATGAACTCTTTCGAGGTATATTCTCCTCCATTATCTGACCTGCGTATCTTAATCTTCCTTACATAAGGGTTCTCTATCAAGGCTTTGAATTCCTTGATCTTCCTGAACACTTCAAATATATCAAGGTCTTTTACGAGAATAATCATTAATGAATGATACATAGTATACATACCCATTAATGGAGGATGATGGCATTTGAGCCACACACATCTGAATGAATGAGTTCTAGGACTCCTTCTGCCTTG
>ML812508.1:39323-52286 GCA_009831015.1 Picea engelmannii
CCAGCCACTGAAAAGGTGCGCTCTAGGTGCCAAATTGATCCTTGGGGGAGGGCGCAGCTTTCTAGGAGGTTAGGGAGCTGAAAATACTCACTTTTGCAAAACCCTAATTTTTGGGTATGGTAACAGTGACGTTTTTCCTCTTGAAAATTGTGCTTCCTGCATGTTGGCTCTGAAACCATGTTAATGTTTATGCCATTATTATAGTTCTTTTCATTTCAATAGATAAGAGCATAATAAGAACAAGATCACTGAGAAATACACATTCACAAGAGACACAACATTTATCCTGGAAAACTCTCTAGGGGAAGAAAACCCAGCAAAAACTTCCTTATCATAAATAGCTTATACAATGTTCATGAGATAACTCAAACCAATACAGAATTTCCTCCGCAAGAGATGCGCCACCCTTCTTCTCCTCTCTCCAACTAGTAATTGCAGCTTGCCTCATAAGAGAATGAGCAAGTGAGTTGTGTGTTAGAAGTGAGGCGCTAACCTCTTATTTATATCAGACTGGCATGTGTGAAAGGTCACAACTGGTAGGGCCAACCTCTCACTCTGGGTGGGTAAACCCACCTTTAATTAATTCCGGGGCCGACTTCTTATTCTGTCCTTTGTAATTGTCCGATGACCAATCCGCAAAAGGGGATTTGATCCATATACAATTACCGACATGATTAATCCTCAATGGGGATTAATCCAATAACAATAATAATAATAATGACATGATTAATCCGCAATGGGGATTTAATCCAATAACAAAATAATAATAAGAATGCTCTTCGCAGTTACATTATTTCAACAAAAACATATTTTAAAACATGAATGCAACTGTTCAAGCAAAACAACAAACACACAACATTCATATAAAACCATTTACACAGCGGAATAACATAATAAACATAACATAAACTTATCATGTTTATAAAATAACCAATTGACTGCGTACAAAGGATGTTCCTCTCAGCCATATGCTTGTTGTTTATTTTCTCTCAACAACAAGCCACCCCCAAGCTAAGGCTATGAGTCCACAAGGAGGTTTGGCCCTCTTGGTTGTCCACTCTCAGCAATCAGTAGCCCAAAACCTAGGTTCTACTCCAACAACAGTTCCAATCCACCAACTTTCTTCCCCACAACTTGCACATCCCAAGGAATGGGATACCCCTTCACTGCACATAGTCCCTCAGGCCTTCCCACTTCCCTCCAGGGCTCCAATGCACCTGGTTGGCCAGGGATCTCACAACCGACGACTCTAGGAACTCTCAACTGCTCCAAGAGTGTTCACAACATCCTTCATAAAGCTCTTGAGCCATTTCCTCAAAATGAAAATCCTCCACGAGCACGCAACCCATTTTTATAGGCACATAGGCCACATTTTCAGCATAAGCATAGTCCAATAATGGTTGCCTTCAAGCACAACATGGTTGGTGCTCTTCCCAGCACTCAAATCCCCTCTTGCTGCCCAAAATAAGCATGTAAAAACACTCCTCTTTTTCCATACAAATTTCTTTTTTCCCAAGCAAAACCAAGCAAGTTGACTCTCACACTCCCCAATGTTGATTGTGTTGATATTATGGTAGCTGCAGAAGGTATTGACCTCCCTGTGTAACCTTTGGCTAGAATAGAATATTCCAGAAGCAAGAGAAACCCTAAATATATGTGTAAAAACCCTAGAAGACAAGTCAGCTCAGTAAAACAATTAATATTAAAGTATTAGCTTCTAAAAGGACAAGTCGACCCAGACAGGTGACAAGAACCACTATAAATAGGGGGCACTTGAGCTCATTTGTACTCATTCACTTCACTCACTCTCTCAAGTATAGTGCAAATTTGGAGCTGCCGCTGCAAGAATGGAAGGTGGATCTTCTGGAATGATTCTTGGTCTCTCTCTCTAGCGCTATTTAGCCTAAGATATGCGCCCTACCTTCTAGTATCTCTTGGTGGTATTCTTGGTAAGTGCAACTGCAACTGCTGCAGTTGAGTATTGTTCTTGTTCTGTGGTTTTGGGACCTTTGTCTAGTGTGCTATCTTTGGAGAAAGATCACTCTCTTAGTTATCTGTTGGTTCTAGTGCTTCTTTCGAAATCATTCTATCTAGCAAAGGTTATGGTGCTCAAGGGTCGCTGCGTGCCTATGGTTGGGTGACAATATTGTGATATTGTCTATGGTAAAATGAGCACATCGAATATTTTAACAGGTTATGGGACCACACTACCTTCAAAACAATCGAACCGCTGGAAGGTAGAGCGAGAGTTTTTTTTGTCAAGCTCGTTGTAGCACCAATTGCAGCTGCAACTAGGGTTTCTAATTTTGAAGTTGCATCAAATCCTAATCTATTTCTTTGGGCACCTTAAGTGAAGCGTTGGACCTATTTTTTGGATATTCTAGTGCACCCTAGCCTAGTGTACCCTCTGGTGTCCTCAACTAATAAAAACATCAAGTTTGAGTTTTTGGTCAAAGTTAAAGTCAAAGGTTGACTTTTGGTCAAAGTTGAAATTTCAGGATTTCTAGCTTGTTTTAATCATTGAACCTTTTTTATTCAGTTTCTAACCTCTTCTTGTCAAGATGGTGTCTAGTTTCAGATTAGAAGACAAGCTGAACGATGCTACAAATTTCAAAGGTATGCACTTGTATATGCTTTTCAAGTTATATCATTCAACAAAGCATGAGTGTGTTTGTAGGAGATGTACGTGAGACCTTGTCCAAGTGGTGATCTTGGATTCAATACATTCAGAGGAACAAGCGCACCCTCCCTAGCAGTCGAGGTTCCAGGTTCAAGGTTTGATTGATCAAATTGTTAAGTTTCAATTTGCACATATCAAGTTTGATAGTTGCCACAGTACAAGTAAACACTATAGTTGTGACAACAATCTTTGAAAGGTTCTATTACTGCTAGGTATACTTGGTTGCATTGATATAGATGCTTATTGCACTTGCTTGATGAACTAACATCCCCTCTAGGAGATATTTCTTGTTTCTGGGCAGGTCACCTTGGTAATTCTATGATCCTTGTTACCATAGATATGTTCTTATGAAAATGTTGTTGGAAATACTTTTGCTCTTGTTGTTCTTGTTTTGGATAGGTCACATGCGATAACTTTGAGGAGCTACAATGACAGTCGCAAACATGGAGCAGATGACTCCATCAAGTGGTGAGACAGGTGATCTCATGTAATGTCCCCCACCTCTTGATGAAGAGGTCCGGAGAGACTTAATAGTCTAGCTATCCCCACTAGACTATAGTCTCAAGCATCTTGGGGACAAAGTCAACCAGAAGACACTTCCTAAGCATAACATTCTATTATTGAGTTGACTTTGTGTGAAAAAGGGTAACTCAATGAAAGAAAAGAAAAGGGAGTTAAAGTTAAGAGTTAACCCTAGGGGTTAACTAACTCAACAAATGAATAGACTGGAGCTATAAAAGAAAGGGCAGGGCACACTTCTAAGGCATGATGGATTATTATCTATTTTGCATTGGAGCTCTTCAGGTTAGTAGGTATGACCCTAACACCTAGTACCAGTTATCACCCTTAGACGGATGGCTAGACAGAGATAGTCAACAAATGGGTTGAAGGCTACCTCAAGAATTATGTGGCAGGACAAAAAAAGGCATGGGTTAAATGGCTTCACTTGAGGGAATACTGCTACAACACCACCCATCATATGTCCAATGGTATGCCACCATTTAGGGCCTTATATAGCTATGACCCCCTTTCATTTGAAAAGATTTCCTTTGGTGACAACAGGGCTCCCATGGTTCAGGATTGGATTCAACAAAGTCAGTACATACTTAGGGAACTGAAGGACCACCTACAAAGGGCACAAAATCAACAGAAGGTACAGGCAGACAAGCACAGGGTTGAACACACATTTGAGGTTGGTGACTTGGTTTATTTGAGGCTTCAACCGTACAGGCAGGCATCCATTAAGAGAAGTGGCGCAGAGAAGCTCCAACCTCATTTTTTCGGTCCATACAGAGTCAACAGGAGGATAGGGGTTGCGGCATATGAGTTGGATCTACCACAGGGCAACAAAATACACAATGTCTTCCATGTTTTGTGTTTGAAGAGGGCCATCAACAAGCATATCACTCCTATCGAGGAATTGCCACCTATGGATGAAGAAGGGCAGTTGGTACTGATACCAGAGGAGATACTTGAAGTCAGGGAGAAGAAGTTGAGGAAAAGAAGCATCAGAGAATATCTGGTTAAGTCGAAGAACCTACCCATGGAGGATGCCACTTGAGAAGGGGAACAGTTGATCCAGGAGACAGGTCCAAAATTGCTTGCGGGCAAGCAATTTCTAGCAAGGGAGACTGTAATGTCCCCCACCTCTTGATGAAGAGGTCCGAAGAGACTCAGTAGTCTAGCTATCCCCACTAGACTATAGTCTCGGGCATCTTGGGGACAAAGACAACCAGAAGACACTTCATAAGCATAACATTCTATTACTGAGTTGACTTTGTGTGAAAAAGGGTAACTCAATGAAAGAAAAGAAAAGGGAGTTAAAGTTAAGAGTTAACTCTAGGGGTTAACTAATTGAACAGATGAATAGATTGGAGCTATAAAAGAAAGGGCAGGGTGCACTTCTAAGGCATGCTGGATTATTATCTATTTTGCATTGGAGCTCTTGAGCACAAGCAATTTTGAGGGTTTTGAGTCTAAAACCCTAGAGATCAACTCGGTGGTGAAAGATTCCACCTTCCTTGATCCAGGCTTGGTCCCGGAGGTGAAATAATCCTCCCACACCATTCTACAGTGTTGCAGTGGTATGATCTAGTGGCAGAGGCAAGCTAATGCGCAACCTAGGGGGTTTCCAGCTAGGTGGGCGCACCACCTTGAGGAGTTTAGCTCGATCTGGAGAAAGGACAGAGCTTCTTGGCAAAGGAGGATCTAGGTTTTCTTCGTATGGTCCCCAACATCATTTCTAGTCTATTCTAGAGGAGGTTATCCTAGCAATTTATTTCTTGGAGCTTGGCACGACTTGGAGGAGAGAGGGGAGCATTGCAAGAATTGGTTTCCCTTGTTTACTGGCCTAGATCTTCATACATTATCTTGAGATTTCATCAGCTTGTTCGTATTGGCCTGATCTATCATCCTGGAGATTTTGGTGGCAGTTGGAGGCTCCTAGAGGGGAGAACGATATCTTGTTGATTCAGTCAAACCATGAGGGTTTAACCATGAGGGTGCAAAACAATTGAGGGTTTTCTCAGTTGGAGGAGAAGAACTCATCCATTTAGCTTGAAACTTGGTCAAGAGGATTCTACTAGCCCGATCTACATTATGGGAAAGTTTGGAGGCATTTGGAGCACATAAAGAGGAGGGCCGAAACTTGAGGGTTCATCAGCAGCTAGAGCAGTGTGCAACTCAGCCAGTTGGAGGGGTTCTGCAATATATTGGACTGGGATCTCCTATCTTCAGTCTTCTCTTGCATGTTGTTAGCCTTTGGAGGCTTGGATCTTCTTCTCAGACAACCTTTGGGAGGCTATTATCATTGTATTGCTTATTATTGTATCGGTTGGCAACCCATCTTTGATATTATTAGAGTGTTCTTCCACATTTGCAGATCTCTTTTTCAAAGGATCTTCTTACTATCTAGATAAAGGTCAGATCTGACATTATTTGTCCTATATTGGTGTTCTTTGTGTATCTTGTCTTGTTTATGATTATATGCTTCAGATCTATTATTCCATTGCTTAATCAACCTCAAGGAAACCCTAATGCGCAACTCCGTGAGTAAACCTGCAAATACATAAGCAAACATAACAAACAGTGAGCAGTTAGTGTTCCGAGCAAAAAATTTGGCTTGGGAACATTACATCTCACCAAGTACCAATTCTAAAGGAAGCATGTAAAGCAAAAGGAGTTTTGGATATCGTTCATTTAGATGTGTGTGGACCAATGTCAACCTCCTCACTAAGCGGAAGATACAGATCTTGAGGTTCGATGATGAAGGAAAGTACACCTCCAAGCAGTTCGTTGCCTTTGTAAAACAACCAGGATTAGGAGGGAGCTAATTGTCCCACAAAATCCTCAACAGAATGGTGTGGAAAAAAGAATGGAAGGAAACTATGATGGAAGAATATCAATCCATCATGAAAAATGATGTATGGGAAATTGTGCCTAGACTTGAAGGAAAGTTTGTAGTCACTTCAAAATGGGTTTACAAGATAAAGCATGCAGTAGATGGAAGTATCGATAAATACAAGGCAAGATTCGTGGCTAGAGGGTTTTCCTAGCAGGAGGGAGAAGACTATGATAAGACATTTGCTCCAATTGCCAGATACATCTCTATTAGAGCCATCATATCTCTTGCAACATCCATGATTTGGAGTTTACATCAGATGGATGTAATGACTGTTTTTCTTAATGGAGTAATTGAGGAAGAAATATACATGGAGAAACCTCAAGGTTTTGAGGTACACCCGAGAGAAACCCATGTATGAAGAAGGCCTTGAATGGACTCAAGCAAGCTCCAAGAGCTTGGTATGCACAAATTGACAATTACTTGACGAGACTTGGATTTTCCAAGAGCTATGATGATCCATATCCTTATTACAAGGTTGTGAATGATGCACCTGCGATCCAGCTACTATATGTTGATGATTTGTTTCCGACAGGTGCAAAGCCTCTCATTATTCAGTGTAAGAGGGAGTTAGACTTTGAATTGGATATGAAGGATCTTGGTCTCATGCATTATTATTTGGGACTAGAAGTATGGAAGAAGTGTGGTGAAATCTTCCTAGGGCAAGGGAAGTATGTTGTAAATATCCTTTAGAGGTTTGGGATGATGGATTGCAAATCCATGGCAACTCCCATGGTGACAGATCTGAGGAAGTTGAGAGACTTTGATTATGATCGAGTAGACTCGTCCCTGTACCGACAATTGATTGGCTCATTAATGTATTTGGTTAATACTCGACCAGACATTTTCTTTGCTGTGAACACGTGATTATGATCGAGTAGACTCGTCCCTGTACTGACAATTGATTGGCTCATTAATGTATTTGGTTAATACTCGACCAGACATTTTCTTTGCTGTGAACACGTGATTATGATCGAGTAGACTCGTCCCTGTACCGACAATTGATTGGCTCATTAATGTATTTGGTTAATACTCGACCAGACATTTTCTTTGCTGTGAACACATTGAGCCAGTTCCAGGTGGAACCTAGACATGAGCATTGGATAACTGCAAAAGACATTTTGAGATATCTTCATGGGACGCTAAATTATGGTTTGAGATATGCCTCAAACGGTGACGTACAACTACATGGATTTACTGATTCAGATTGGGCAGGGAGTGCAGATGACAGAAAGAGTACTTCTGGTATATGTTTCAGTTTGGGCTTTGCTATGATATCATGGGCTAGTAGGAAACTGAAGTTTGTTGCACTAAGCACTGCAGAAGCAGAGTATATTGTAGCTTGTGATGCTTGTATGAAAGTAGTATGGCTTCGTACGCTGGTTTCTGGACTATTTGATATGGTGCTAGATTCGACTATGATATATTGTGATAATCAGAGTTGTGTGAAGCTTTCAGAGAACCCTGTGTTCCATGACAAGTCGAAGCACATTGAGACCAAGTACTATTTTATTCGTGATAAAGTCTAGAAGGGAGAAGTGATTCTCCAGTACATCTCCACCGATGAGTAGACAATTGATATTTTGACAAAGCCTCTGTCCAAGATAAAGTTTACATACTTGAGGGACAAGCTAGGACTTGTGGAAATTGCTCCCTTGGTTGAGAGGGAGTGTTGATCTATATCATGCTAGTACAACTTAGATATGATACATATGTCTTGAGATGTATCATGCTAGTACAACTTAGATACAATGCTTCAACATCATGCTAGTACAACTTAGATATGATACATATGTCTTGAGACGCATCATGCTAGTACAAATTAGAGATGATGCATATGCATGAGTCGCATCATGCTAATACAACTTAGATATGATGCAGTAGCATCATGCTAGTACAACTTAGAGATGATGCAATTGACTCGCATCATGCCGATACAACTTAGAGATGGTACATCGACACCATGCTAGTACAACTTATTGATGATGCAGAGACGTTGATCTACATCATGCCAGTACAACTTAGATATGATGCATTCACATCATGCTAGTACGGCTTAGAGATGATGTAGATGATACCCCACATCATGCCAGTACAACTTAGATATGATGCATTCACATTATGCCAGTACGACTTAGAGATGATACATTGGAGAGAATGGTCCTTGTAGCCCATTGCGGGGCATTCAACATCTGTTGGGACAATCATACTTCTAGGACGTATGTCCGGATTAGAAGAATGGTCCCTATATCACTCTACTGAGTGAGTGACTTATGCGAGACACTCTGTTGAGTGTGCTAAGTCCGACACATGATTTATTCAACATCATGCCCGATTACTCAGATGGAGTATTGACTTGAAAGATGATGTAGACGATGATATGATTTGATGTCAGGAGACTGTTGTACTGCATGGTGATAACTTGTGTAGTTATTAGTTGATTGCAGTGGAGATTGTGGGTTTCTGGACAATAGCTATGTGTTATTGTGGTGGATGTATTCCACTGGTGGTGATTGAGTGTCACTAGATAATAGTTGTGCGCTACTAGGAGTGGTTGTGTACCACTGGATAGTAGTTGTGTACTACTATGGATCAACATTGTTGTGATCTATTGGATGGCATTGTAGTAACTATGTACTACTACTGGATTTCCATAAAGACTACCAATAATGTTGAAGGTATTTCCTAGGTTGGTGTGCCAACCAGTAGTGTTAGAGGTGATTGCCAGCTAAATGGATAGTGATGATGATGTTCATGACTTGATCTGCGTGATCATGAGATAGCCTGTGTGGCTATGATGATGCTACCTGTATAATGGTCTGCAAGACTATGTGAGCCTTGCCCATACCATGTGAAATGGATGGATGTGTTTGAGACCATTACAGTTAATACCTCCCTAGCTAGGAGGGAGTGTTGATATTATGGTAGTTGCGGGAGGTATTAACCTCCATGTGTAACCTTTGGCTAGAATAGAATATTCCAGAAGCAAGAGAAACCCTAAACAGATGTGTAAAAACCTTAGAAGACAAGTCGGCTTAGTAAAATAATTAATATTAAAGTATTAGCTTCTAGAAGGACAAGTCGACCCAGACAGGTGACAGGAACCACTATAAATAGGGGGAGCTTAAGTTCATCTGTACTCACTCACTTCACTCACTCTTTGAAGTATAGTGCAAGTTTGGAGCTGTAGCTGCAAGAATGGAAGGTGGATCTTCTAGAGTGATTCTTGGTCTCTCTCTCTAGCATTATCTAGCCTAAGATATGTGACCTACCTTCTAGTATCTCTTGGTGGTATTCTTGGTGAAATTCTTGGTGGTATTCTTGGTAAGTGCAACTGCAACTGCTGCAGTTGAGTATTGTTCTTGTTCTGTGGTTTTGGGACCTTCTGTCTGGTGTGCTATCTTTGGAGAAAGATGCGCTCTCTTGGTTATCCGTTGGTTCTAGTGCTGCTTCCAGAATCATTCTATCTAGCAAAGGTTATGGTGCTCGGAGGTGGCTGTGTGCCTATGGTTGGGTGACAATATTGTGATATTTTCTATGGAAAAACGAGCACATTGAATATTTTAACAGATTGTACTTCAACCCTATGCTCCCAATAACTCTATGAGGTGATCTCACACACCAACCGTCTTACATGTATTCAATGATTGAACGACTAACAAGTCAAAGGGAGGATTATATGGTAATGGCACATTAACTCAAGCAAATGACATGGGTTTCCCTTTGGATCCCCCTTTATCCCCCTCTCTTGTGGAATCATATCCCCCGATTACATGAGAGTCAACCATTTAGAGGAAGCCAACTTTCAGGTCCAAATGGGAGAGAGGCATCTTCCAAGATTGTTAGGATGGTGTCATGGGTTGAGATGGCTAGATAGGATGCTCGAGAGTGGGAGGCTTCTAGGAGCAGGGTGTCTTCCAGGGAGGGATCGTGCCAGACATCAGGACTTGCCTCAGTGATAGAGGGAGAAACCAATCAAGCGGATTGGAGAGCAGTTGTGGTAGCAGATCCAATATAGGAGACAGAGCTACTCCCAGGATGGGAGACATAGCTACTTCCAAGCGATTGTGGAGTGTGGTGAGAACACCTCCATTGCTAAGAGGGAGTGTTGATTTTTGTAGCTTTGGACATGTATTCTCACATGGCCTAGGTGTCAAGAACGTGGGAATCGTCGTGGGCACCGGATTATCCCTTTCATTTGGTTAAAACCCCGTTGTGTTTTGGGTTGGGGGCTTGATGATGGGATTTGTAGGTTTGTGATGGGGCTTCAGACCCACAAGAAAGTCTAATTTAATGTTGACTTGTGAAGGGGCTTCTAAGTTAACCCCTAAGACTTGTATAAATAAGAGATAGGTCATTGTGACAATTCATTGTGTGGTGTGATAAGTGTCTAAGAGCTTGGTGATTTCAGTCCAACCCTTTGTGACCGTGGTCCAACCATGGAAGAGGTTGCTTATCCTCAGGTTCTGTTGTGTTTGCTTTGTTTTGGGCAGGTTCTAAAGGAAGAGGAGGTTCGTAGGTGTGCTGGCAACCAAGGGAGGGTAGGTTGAGGCCTAGGCAAGGCTCTTCCTACTAGGAGAAGCTAGCCATAACCTTGGAGAAGCCTCGACCTGCCTAAGCAGGTGGCAACGGGTGCTTGGGGAGGTTGTTCAAGGGTGTGGCCTAGGGAGATTAGGCAACCACAGGCCTAGGAAGAGGTCTAGCCTACCCTAGAGAAGCTCACCCAGCAAGGGAAGGAAACCCAAGTTTGCCAGGATGTTGTTTGGAGGTTGGACAACAGGTAAAGGAAGTGTTACAACCAAGGAAAAGGCTGCAACAATAGGTACATGAAGGCAAAGTTGAGGCAACAACTTATGTAAAATAAAAGGTTGTCCTAGAGGTCTAGGAAAACAAGAGAGGACTACAACAACATTGTAGCATCTTGAGGACAATCATGTGAAGCATATAAGGCGTTGTTATAGTTGTGTAGCATCAACCCTGGGACAACCCTAGAAGGTTGCCACAAGTCAGAAAAAAGGGGTTGAGTCAGCGGTTCCTTTGGAGTGACTTTTGGGTCAACGTGGAGGGGAGATTGAGGAAATCCAGGAGGGGCATTACAACAATACCCTAAGGGAAGTGTTGGAGCAACTAAGAAAGGGCCAGACTTGTGCAAGGAGTTGCAGAGGACAAGGGGGGTTTGAGGGGGCAAGGAATGCCCTAACCCTCAAACCTCGGTGCTATAGATTTGGGCACAGTTTTGTAAGCGGTTTTGGTATTCTTCCTCTATGTAAAATTGGGCCATTGTCCCTGGTAAGGGAGCCCATGTGTTCTGGTTTAAGAACAAGGATTTTGAGCATTAAATTATTGTGAACCTGTGCATGATCTAATTGCTAGTTTTGATTTTCCGTTGTGCTAAATGTTAGGCATCTCAGTTTGTTTATGTTTACAATTCAAATTAGGTAAATGTGTGTATAACTGTAGAAAAAATAGACAAGACCCGAGGTGCGGTAAAATCTAACAAGAAATACTAGGAGAACCTCAAAGTGCCACATCAAAACTATGACGTTAGGGTATGCCCTACACAATGAAGTATTAGTTTAGCACCCACTCAAGAAGATGTTAGGTACAAGAAAACAATGCCATATATAAGTTGACAAAGGGTTCAAGAGGGAGAAACTCCTCACATAAAACCCTTCCAATGGGGTAGATAATACCCTCATCTCTTGGCCCTACGAAGCAAGTTCTAGCAATCTCTACCGCATAAGAAAAAGTTGAAAGCATTAGAACAATAAGCCACACATTGATAGGAAACCCCTTACATGTCACATATGCTCCAAGAAAGATATCCATTAACTTCCAAGGAAGGGAAACTCCAAAAAATCCAACCATGAGAAATAATGAAGAGAGAAACCCTTATATAGGGTTTAGCTATATCTTCATCTAAAATAGAATATTAACATCCATTACCAAAATCCTAGATCCAACCTAGGGAGGAGTAAAGAAACAATATCCTCCAATAACTAACCGGCAATACATAAAATAAGAAGTGGTTGTCAAGCCAAATGTACAAGGATGCAATATAATAGCTCCATGAAGGTGGGGTGTCTCCATCAAAGAAGGAATGAGACATGTCAAAGCTCCAACATCTAGCCTCCAAAGGCCTCCAAGTGTAATGCTCCCTCAAAATGTGTAATGAAACCCTGGATGTAGGGCTCGAAACTGTTAGAATATAGAAGATGGTGTGCTCGTTTTACCATTGACGATACCCTCGTCACCCAACCACAGACCGAAGCCTCCCTCTGAGCACCTTAACCTTGACTGAGAATTCCTCCGAAAGCAAACCCTAGGCTAGATAGCCAAACAAAGAGCAGCGCATCTCTCCCCAAGGATAGCGCAACACAAAAGACTGATTAGATGTTCCAAACCCTAGCCAAGAGATATCCAAGCCAATACTGAAACTAGTTGCTGCTGCAGCTGCACCTGCAACCCTCCTCCAAACTTGCGCACCAGACTGCAACTGCAGTGCGCACCAACTGGGAAACTGCAATTCTGAGACACTGTCAAATGAGAACTGGCGCCCTATATTTATAGTAATCCTGCCAGTTTGTTGGGGCCGACTTCTCCTTCTGGGTATGTGTCTGTTCAGTATATTATTATTAATTCTGGTCGACTTCTTCTCTTGGAGGCTAATAGCCTAATATAAATTTTCTTCTTGAGCCGACAAGGCTTCTAGGGTTATTAGCCAACTCATTAGGGTTTCGCTTGCTTTCCGGAGTCTTCTATTCTCGTCAGGTTCACACATGGGGGTAAATACCTCCCGTAGCTACCATAATATTAACACTCCCTCCTAGCTAGAGAGGTATTTACAGGTAATGGACTTGAGCACAAAACATACCATTTACCC
>ML812508.1:52386-72474 GCA_009831015.1 Picea engelmannii
TCTTCCATGAGCATATATATGAGTGCAATATACCTCCTCAAGGTGGACATCTCCTCAAAATAGGGTTTGAATTAAGACAAACATCAATGATAACATGTGTGAGACCACCAAATGAAACGTCCCCTCAATGAGGCATGGGAGAATGTGCAAAGTGGCCTCAAATGGTGGGCATCCTCCTCAAATCAAGTGCCATGCAAGTGGATCCATGAAACAAGGCATTGAGTCTATGAAGAACACATGTGGAATGTCATCAATGCTTAACTAACTCCATGATGAAAGGGAGCAGTCCCTCATCAATCCAATATAATGACACCATGCCTCAACATTTGTGCAAGATACTCCTCCAAAGATGGCACGTGTAAATAATGATGCATGAGAATATGTGCAAGGTGGCTTCATAAGGTGGAGCGCTCAACAATAAGGCACCAAAAAACACTCAAGCTCAAGGTTCAAGATGTAACAACCCTCCATAAGTGTGCCAAGGGATAGCTCCATAAAGCAAAGGATCACTTTGTCATGGAATAATGTGCAATGTGCTAGATCCATGGAGGAAAGAGTCAAAACAAGCCATGTATCACCATCAATCCATATGCTGAGTCATCCAAGTGATCAAAGAAGGGGAACAAATCTCATCATTCAAGCAATAACAAGATGCCAAGTGGGTATATGCCTACACATATGGGTCAAAGGGGAGTGCTCCACATAAGACCATGATCCACATCAAAAGTAACCCATCCATGTGTGAAAAGCATCCATGAGAGCTAGGGAATTGGAGTAATGGGCCTCTTAACCATGCTAATACCTACTCATCAAAGCAATAAACCATAAAATGTGGAGGGATATGCCAAGCTCTCTACACCATCATGATTCCAACCAAATGAAGATGCCAATATAATGTCAACCTGGGCTTCTGAACAAGGGAGTCATATATACTCAAATCCAATCAGCTTAACAAAAAGTGGAGGCTAGAACATTATATGACCAAGTGCAATGCTATCTCTCTATTGTAAGCAAGTATACCAAGAAAAACACCATCAAGACATCCATGATCATATAATCTCATCAACTATCAACCAAGGCATGAAAACCATTAAGTGGACTCACAACCCCTAGGTTATCCAAAGTTCCATCAACCTGTAAACCTACCTTTGTGATAAAAATCACAATAGTTAAATATTTCACTAGTATGAGCCTCATGCAAAATGAGGGCTAGCATCGACAATAGCTCATGGGTCACTACCATGGACACAAACCTCTCATAGATCACTACCATGGAGTTATCAATCCCTTAAGACTCAGGGAGATCTAATATGCACTGTTATCCCCATTTTGTGGGATAACTAAGGAGATGATGTCTCAAGGTCCTCAGGTTGCAAACATGGAGTGTCGAGAGACCACATGACTAGCAGTGTCCACTTGCACATATGGAAGCCTACTCTATCACCACAATTTGATTCATCGTCAACACATCCACCACACCAACTAGCTTTTGGAAGTCACATGGGTCTTGTTCCATGCGGTACTGTTAGAAAAGTGGGTGTGCTCGTTTAACCATAGACAATATAGCAATATTGTTACCCAAACATATGCACAAATGCCACCCCTGAGCACCTTGACCTTGACAGAGAGAAGAATTCCGGTAGAAATTCAATATCCAACCAAGGCTAATGCACTAAGCAAAGATAACCAAGACTGATCAGAAAGTCCAACCCAGGAAGACCAAAATTACAGGTTGTAGTAACTGCAGCTGCAATTGCTCCCCAGACTTGCGCACTACTGGATTTCTACAGTTACGACTTGTGTGTATCAAATGAGCTATGGCGACTTATATTTATATTGCTCTTTCCAGGTTGTTTGGGCCGACTTCTCTTTCTGGAGGCTAAAGACTCAATATAAAATATTCTCTTTAGCCGAATTTACTTCTAGGATTATTTCCAAGTCTTTTAGGGTTCTTCTTTCTTCCTGGAATATTTTAATCTCATCAAAGGTCACAAGTGGAGGTTAATACCTCCCACAACTACCATAATATCAACACTCCCTCCTAGCTAGGGAGGTATAAAAGGCAATGGTCTTGAGCACAAACAAACCATTCAACCGGTAGCATCATCATAGCCACACAGGCTATCTCATGATCAAATCACGAGCACCATCAACATTATCCAACTGGATAATCTCCATGACAATCAGTACAATGTCATCTGATAGAACACAATTGTGTCTATCCATAGTAGTGCATAACTACTATCCAGTGGTACACAACCATACCAGGTAGCATATGGCTACTAACCAGTGACACATAGTCACAATCAGTGGAACACATCCACCACAATAGTATACAACTATTGTCCAAAGACATACAGTCTCTACACCAGTCATATCATCTGATATCAACCTGCATAAACAATATCATGATACAAGTTGAGTCATCTAGACCATTCTTCCACTCACATCTGTGAGATCTGGAAGAGCATCTGTCCTCATATAGTAAAAACATCAACCATGGGCTATCTGGACTATTCTTCCCAAGCATGGAAGAATAATTGTCCCTGATTTCTGAGCCCAGACCATTCACCTAACTGGGCCATTCCTCCGTCACTAATCATAGTGCAACCTGGATAGAATGAGTTTTCCCTAGGGAATGTCTGTCCCTGATTGCTGAACCTGGACCATTCACCTAACTAGGCCATTCCTCTGGCACTAAACATAGTACAACCTGGAGAGAATTAGTCTTCCCTAGGGAATGATTGTTCGAACCATTTCCTAAGGAAATGATTGTCCTGCACCAAACTCCAAAACAGACTATTCTTCGAAACTACTCACAATTGTGAACTTCGAAAGAATGACTGCTCGGCGAGGCAGACCATTCTACTTGACCACTACTGAAAGTGACTGCCAAGAAGAATGACTCTCCTAGACCATTCCCCCACACTAGCCACAAGGGGAATTGTTGTCTACGGTACATCAACAATCTATCGGACCATTTTCATTATGAAAATGAATGTCCGATTTGGACCATTTTCTAAACTGGAAAATGCCTATCCGTCAGAAAATCTCAAACCACCTTTCGAACTAGAAAGGAATTGCCTATCCTGGACCATTTTCCAAACTGGAAAATGACTGTCCATAAATCAATGATATATCAATGCTCCCTCCCAACCTGGAGAGCCATCTCTTTCCTTTCTTCTAAGGGAGTTATCTCGATGATCCCCAACTTGTCTCGTAAGTATGCAAACTTTATCCTGGACAAAGTCTTTGTCAAATATCTGTTGTCTGCTCATCTGTGGAGATATACTGGAGCTTCACTTCTCCTTCCTAGAATTTATCTCGAATACAGTAGTATTTGATCTCAATGTGTTTCGACCCTTCATGAAACATCGGGTGTTTGGATAGCCTTATACAACATTAATTGTCACAGTATATTATGGTTGAATATGGAACCTGATCAAATAACCCAAAAATCAGCTTTCTCAACCATATTGCTTCTTTACATGCCTCACATGTTGCGATATATTCTTCTTTTGTTGTGCTGAGTGCGACAGACTTCTGTTTCCTACTGCCCCAAGATATCATAGTGGAGCCCAAGTTGAAACACATTCCTGAAGTACTCCTTACGTCTTCTCCACTTCCTACCCAATCTGAATCTATGAATCCATGAAGTTGTATATCACTGGATGAGGTATATCTTAAACCATAGTTTAGCGTCCCATGAATATATCTTAGAACATGCTTTGCAGCTATCCAATGATCATGTCTGGGTTCCACCTGGAACTGGCTTAGGGTGTTTACAACAAAGCAAATATCTGGTCGAGTATTCACTAAATACATCAATGACCCAATCAATTGTCGATATAGGGATGGGTCTACTGGATCCGAATCTAAGTCTCTTACTTTTCTTATATCTATGCTCATAAGAGTGTCCATGGATTTGCAATCCATCATTCCAAACTTCTGAAGAATCTTCACTGCATACTTTCCTTGTCCAAGGAATACTTCACCACGCTTCTGCCATATTTCTAGTACGAAGTAATAATGCATGAGACCAAGATCTTTCATATCGAACTCTGAAGCTAGTTCCTTCTTACACTGGGTGATGAGAGACTCTTCACCTGTCAAGAATAAATCGTCGACGTATAGCAGTAGAATCACAAGTGCATTGTTCACGACTTTGTAGTAGATATTTGGATCTGCATGACTCTTGGAGAAACCGAGTCTTATTAAGTAGCTGTCTATTCTGGCATACCAAGCTCTTGGAGCTTGCTTGAGTCCATACAGGGCTTTCTTTAATCTACAAACATGAGTGTCTCTGGAGTGTACTTCAAATCCTTGAGGTTGTTCAATGTATACTTCTTCCTCGTTTTCTCCATTGAGAAAAGTTGTCTTTACATCCATCTGATGTAAACTCCATCCCATGGAAGCAACACGAAACATAATGGCTCTAATAGAAGTATATCTGGCAACATGAGCAAATGTCTCGTCATAGTCTTCTCCCTCCTTCTGAGAGAACCCTCTAGCTACGAACCTTGCTTTGTATTTGTCCACACTTCCGTCTGTTGCATGTTTGATCTTATAGACCCATTTTGAAGTTACTACTCATTTTTCTTTAGGTCTAGGCACAATTTCCCATACATCATTTTTCATGATGGACTAGTGTTCTTCTGTCATGGCTTCTTTCCATTGTTTCTTCTTAGCGCCTCTTCAAATGTGGTGGGTTCTTCATTTAGAAGCTTTGTCATACATGCTGCATAACTGGAGAATCTTTTGGGCTTTTTTCTTTTTCTGAAGGCGCCACTTGGGGCTTTGAGTCTTTCTGCTTCTTGTAGAGTAGCTTCAAGCCAAGTTGGATGTTTCTTGGTTTTGGGTACAATCACTGATTCAATAGGTTCACATGGTTGCATCAGATGATCAAGTTGTTATGTTTCTTCATTCTAACTTTCTGGAAGACATGTGCTTTCTTCTTTAGGCTCTTCATACTCTTCTTCTTCTATAGTTTCTTCTATGGATTTCTTGAAAGCCATCTTTTCATTGAAGGTTACGTCTCTGCTGACATCAACCTTATATTGTTATGGGATATAGATTCTATAGGCTTTGGATGATTCACTGTATCGCATAAATATGCCTTTCTTTCCTGAGGGTTCTAATTTCTTCCTTTTATCCTTGGTGTGAATGTAAACATGGCATCCAAAGATTCTTAAGTGTTCCACATTAGGTTTCTATCCCGAGAAGGCTTGTTCTGGAGTCATATCCTTCAATATGAGGTGGGGACTTCTATTATGAACATATATTGTTGTCATGGATGCTTCTCCCCACAAATCCATAGATAAACCTTGATCGCTCATTAGTGCCTTCATAGTTTCTTCAATAGATCTGTTTTTCCTTTCTGCTACACCATTTTGTTGAGGATTATGAGGAACAATTAGCTCCCTTCTAACCCTTGCTGATTTGCAAAAGGCAACAAATTCCTTGGATGTGTATTCTCCTCCATTATCTGTTCTCAAGGTCTTGATTTTCTTGTTTGTGAGGTTCTCTATCTTTGCTTTGAATTTTTGAAACTTGTTGAAAACTTCGTCCTTTGTCTTCAAGAGATATAACCAAATCTTTCTTGAGTAATCATCTATGAAGATTGCATAGTAAAGAGAACCTCCTAGAGATTTGACTGGCATCAGACCGCAAACATCTGAATGTATTAGATCTAGGATTTCCTTAGATCTATTATTGCTGCTTGAGAATGGTTTCATAACATTCTTACCAAGAGCACATCCTTTGCAAATTCCTTCATGTGTAGATTGTAGTTTTGGTATTCCTTCAACCATCTTTTTGAGGAAAGGTAATGCTTGATAGTTGATATGAGCATACCTTATATGCCAAAGTTCATTGGGTTTGACTTCATCATGTATAAGAGCTTCATCATTTCGTTCTAGTAGTTTGTATAGTCTTCCTTCATGGGTTCCAATAACTCTAGCGTTCTCTATGCTGGAGTCTCTAGACCAAGATAATACTTTTCCATCTACAAAGGCTACTCGGTTTCCTTTGTCTTCTAGGAAAGATATGGATACACGATTCTTTTCTAAACCAAGTACATATAAGACATTGCTCAAATGAACATTGTTACACATTTTCAATTTGATGGAGGCTTGACCAATTCCTTCGACTGGATATGTGTTCTTATCTCCAAGTTCTACCTTGTAGGATGTCCTCTTTTCATTTAGATTAGAGAGTCTGACTTGTTCTCCTGTCATATGCCTGGAAGCTCCACTGTCAATTATCCACATGTCATCTTCAAGAGTTCCTGTGAGAGTTGAATAGTGTAGATGATTCATCTTTTCATTCATGATTTCTGTTGACTGATAACTAGTCAAAATATCTGTTGTCTGCTCATCTGTGGATATATATTGGAGCTTCACTTGTCCTTCCTCGACTTTATCTTGAATAAAGTAGTATTTGATCTCAATGTGTTTCGACCGTTCATGAAACACTGGGTGTTCGAATAGCCTTATATAACTCTGATTGTCATAGTATATTATGGTCGAATCTGGAACCTGATCAAATAATCTAGAAATCAACTTTCTCAACCATACTGCTTCTGTACATGGCTCACATGCTGCGATATATTCTGCTTTTGCTGTGATGAGTGCGACAGAGTTCTGTTTCCTACTGCCCCAAGATATCATAGCGGAGCCCAAGCTGAAACACATCCCTCAAGTACTCCTTTTGTCTTCTGCATTCCCTGCCCAATCTGAATCTATGAATCCATGAAGTTGTATATCACTGGATGAGGTATATCTTAAACAATAGTTTAGCGTCCCGAAAATATATCTTAGAACATGCTTTGCAGCTATCCAATGCTCATGTCTGGGTTCCACCTAGAACTAGCTTAGGGTGTTTACAGAAAAACAAATATCTGGTCGAGTATTCACTAAATACATCAATGACCCAATCAATTATCGATATAGGGACGGGTCTACTGGATCAGAATATGAGTCTCTTACTTTTCTTATATCTGTGGTCATAGGAGTGTCCATGGATTTGTAATCAATCATTCCAAACTTCTGAAGAATCTTCACTGGATACTTTCCTTGTCCAAGGAATACTTCACCATGCTTCTGCCATATTTCTAATCCCAAGTAATAATGCATGAGACCAAGATCTTTCATATTGAACTCAGAAGCTAGTTCCTTCTTACACTTGGTGATGAGAGACTCTTCACCTGTCAAGAATAAATCGTCCACGTATCGCAGTAGAATCATAGGTGCATTGTTCATGACTTTGTAGTAGAGATTTGGATATGCATGACTCTTGGAGAAACCAAGTCTTATTAAGTAGCTGTCTATTCTGGCATACCAAGCTCTTGGAGCTTGCTTGAGTCCATACAGGGCTTTCATTAATCTACAAACATGAGTGTCTCTAGAGTGTACTTCAAATCCTTGAGGTTGTTCAATGTATACTTCTTCTTCGATTGCTCTATTGAGAAAAGTTGTCTTTACATCCATCTGATGTAAACTCCATCCCATGGAAGCAGCAAGAGACATAATGGCTCTAATAGAAGTATATCTGGCAACATGAGCAAATGTCTCGTCACAGTCTTCTCCCTCCTTCTAGGAGAACCCTCTAGCTACAAAACTTGCTTTGTATTTGTCCACGCTTCCGTGTGCTGCATGTTTGATCTTATAGACCCATTTTGAAGTTACTACTGATTTTTCTTTGGGTCTAGGAACAATTTCCCATACATCGTTTTTTATGATGGACTGGTGTTCTTCTGTCATGGCTTCTTTCCATTGTTTCTTCTGAGTTGCTTCTTCAAATGTGGTGGGTTCTTCATTTAGAAGCTTTGTCATACATGTTGCATAACTGGAAAATCTTTTGGGCTTTTTGCTTTTTCTGAAGGTGCCACTTGGGGCTTTGAGTCGTTATGCTTCTTGTAGAGTAGCTTCAAGCCAAGCTAGACGTTTCTTGGTTTTGGGTACAATGACTGATTCAATAGGTTCACATGGTTGCATCGGATGATCAAGTTGTTATGTTTCTTCATTCTGACTTTCTGGAAGACATGTGCTTTCTTCTTTAGGCTCTTCATACTCTTCTTCTTCTATAGTTTCTTCTATGGATTTCTTGAAAGTCATATTTTCATTGAAGGTTACGTCTATGTTGACTTCAACCTTATGTTGTCCTAGGATATAGATTCTATAGGCTTTGGATGATTCATTGTATCGCCTAAATATGCCTTTCTTTCCTGAGGGTTCTAATTTCTTCCTTTTATCCTTGGGGATGTGAATGTAAACATGGCATCCAAAGATTCTTCAGTGTTCCACATTAGGTTTCTTTCCTGATAAGTCTTCTTCTGGAGTCATATCCTTCAATATGCGGTGGGGACTTATGTTCTGAACATATATTGTTGTCATGGCTGCTTCTCCCCACAAATACATAGATAAACCTTGACCATTCATTAGTGCCTTCACAATTTCTTCAATAGATCTGTTCTTCCTTTCTGCTACACCATTTTGTTGAAGATTATGAGGAACAATTAGCTCCCTCCTAACCCTTGTCGATTTGCAAAAGGAAACAAATTCCTTGGATGTGTATTCCCCTCCATTATCTGTTCTCAAGGTCTTGATTTTCTTGTCTATGAGGTTCTCTATCTTTGCTTTGAATTCTTGAAACTTGCTAAAAACTTCGTCCTTTGTCTTCAGGAGATATAACCAAGTCTTTCTTGAGTAATCATCTATGAAGATTACATAGTAAAGAGAACCTCCTAGAGATTTGACTAGCATTGGACCACAAATATCTGAATGTATTAGATCTAGGATTTCTTTAGATCTATTATTGTTGCTTGAGAATGGTTTCATAACATTCTTACCAAGAGCACATCCTTTGCAAATTCCTTCATGTGTAGATTGTAGTTCTGATATTCCTTCAACCATCTTTTTGAGGAAAGGTAATGCTTGATAGTTGATATGAGCATACCTTCTATGCCAAAGTTCATTGGGATTGACTTCATTATGTATAAGAGCTTCATCATTTCATTCTAGTAGTTTGTATAGTCTTCCTTCACAGGTTCCAATAACTCTAGCGTTCTCTATGTTGGAGTCTCTAGACCAAGATAATACTTTTCCATCTACAAAGGCTATTCTGTTTCCTTTGTCTTCTAGGCAAGATATGGATACAAGATTCTTTTCTAAACCAGGTACATATAAGACATTTCTCAAATGAACATTGTTACATGTTTTCAAGTTGATGGAGGCTTGACCAATTCCTTCGACTAGATAGGTGTTCTTATCTCCAAGTTCTACCTTGTAGGATGTCCACTTTTCATTCAAATTAGAGAGTCTGACTTGGTCTCCTGTCATATGTCGGGAAGCTCCACTATCAATTATCCACATGTCATCTTCAAGAGTTCTTGTGAGAGCTAAATAGTGTAGATGATCCCTCTTTTCATTCATGATTTCTGTTGACTGATAACTAGTCAAACTTTGACTTTGACCCAAAATCTCAACCTTGACGTTTTTGCCTTCTGGGAGTGCCAAGAGGTGCGCTAGACTAAGGCACACTAGAATATCTTCTCCTTGAGTAAGGTGTTCCATCATAAGTGTTGATGATTACAACTGCGTGAGACATCCTCTAGGACATAGACCTGAGAGAGAAGCCCCTGCAATGGGTGTGTGGTTCCTATCCGAGATAGAACTGGAATGTAGTGATGGCCTCTTCCTTATAGAGAGTTGAGAAGAACTCTAGATGATTCTCATGTGTAACGCAATGAGAATAAAGATCTGTTGAGTTAGATGTACCTGTGGTTGAGCACAAGGTGAACGTGTGAATTCCCATGAGCTGGGTGCATTGTTATGAGACAGAGATGAAAATGATGTATTAGCCTCCTCTGAGCAAAGAGTTGAGATGATGAACTCCAAATGACTCTCCTGTGTAATGTAGTGGGAAAGAAAATCTGTTGAGTTGGACGTGCCTATGGATGAGCACATGCGAACCTGATCCTAGTGGTTGAGCACTAGTGAGTGTGGTTCTCCTGTGAGACGCAGTGAGATAGAGATATGGACATCCCTATGGATGTGCCCCTAGTGGATGAGCACTAGTGGGTGTATGAGATCCCTTGCTATATTGTTCAAGAGTTAGACTTACCTGTAACCCTAATTGTAATGTAAAGGGTACAGGTTGGCCCCACCTTAATGTAAAAGATAATTAAACTGGTAATTATTAATTATATTGTGAGTTAGTGAGGTCGGACCTGTTGTGCCAATAGACACTTTTGTTGACAGGTTTCGTCTAATATAAGTAAAGGTAAATTCCCCATTGAGGAATCATATCATAAGTGAGTTTGGAAATTTCAGCAAGTACTTCTTCTTGGGAAAAGTGCGCACCTCTCTTGGGGTGCTAGTCTTCTAGGGTTTGTGAGCACCCTTTTGTGTTCTAGGTTTTCTAGGTGGTGGAGGTCTTTCTCTTAAAGAATATAGCAAAGGATTGGTTGGGTTTTCTTCCCTTGTTGAGAAGGGTTCCCAAGGATACTTCTTGTGTACTTGTGCATGGTGTTTCTTCTTGTGATCTTGGTTGTTGCAACAAATTGTCTATGGTTTAAGTAAAATGCTAAAATGGAATGAACTTCATGCTTAAGCTTAGCTTATTGAAAAATCAACAATAAGGTCATGGGCAAGCATTTTAGGGTTTTTGCAAGTGCACCTGCTAGTAACCCTAGCGACAATGCTTCAGTAACTGCACCTGCTAGAAACCCTAGCGACAATTCTTCAACGAGCTTGATAACCTTATGGCTTAACTTCCTTCTAGTGGTTAGATTGAATGAAGGAGGTGTGGGCCCATAACCAGTTAGAAAAGTGGGTGTGCTCGTTTAACCATAGACAATATAACAATATTGTCACCCAACCATAGGCATGAATGCCACCCCCGAGCACCTTGACCTTGACAGAGAGAAGAATTTCAGTAGCAATTCAATAGCCAACCAAGGCTAATGCACCAAGCAAAGATAACCAAGACTGGAAGAAAGTCCAACCCAAAAAGACCGAAATTACAGGTTGTAGTAACTGTAGCTTCAACTGCTCCCCAGACTTGCGCACTACTGAATTTGTGCAGTTGCGACTTGTGTGTATCAAATGAGCTATGGCGCCTTATCTTTATACTTCTCTTTCCAGGTTGTCTGGGCCAAATTCTCTTTATGGAGGCTAAAGACCCAATATAAAATATTCTCTTTAGTCGACTTTACTTCTAGGGTTATGCCCAAGTCTTTTAGGGTTCTTCTTGCTTCCTGGAATATTCTAATCTCATCAAAGGTCACAAGTGGAGGTTAATACCTCCCGCAATTACCATAATATCAACAGGTACAAGTCATGTATTGTGGCAGGTAATCACCCTAATATTTGAGGCATTTAAGCATGTTGTATTGAAGTTGTTGTTGATTATAGAACGCTTGCTTGGACATTATGCTTTTGACCTCGTTTCACTTTGGTGAGTGTCATCGATTTCCTAGTAAGTGGCCAACTTTTGGGGAAGGGGTGTAACTGGGGGTCCCTTGAGGGGTTGTTGTACCATTCCCAACCATAATTATCATTTTACGCTCATCACATTCCCATCACATCGCCCTTTTCAAGGCCCTTTGGCTTTAGTGACCCAAGAAGGGCATGTACCTCATTTCATGGGAATAAGGGGCTGAAGGCCCAGAGGGATGGTGGCTAGAAAAAGATAAAATCCTAAAATATAAACCTTCTAGATGCTCGCCCAAAGAGGTCTTGAGAGAAATGAAACGATTCTCCTAAAAAATCAAAGACCTACAAAAGAAAAATAACATTATATACATGTCCCCATTTGTTGAGGTGTGTACACTCATGCAGTGTTCCTTTCTTTCCTTGCATATGGCACTTTGTTTACCTCTAGCTTCAAGTGGACCTTATGGTGCTGCCCTCCAAGCTAATCGATTTCACTCTAGGGAGTACCCAAGGTTTTGGACTATTAATTAATTAATGGCAATCGATGGGCTTGGAAAAAGGATGCATTGAAAACGAAGGTGCAACATGTTAGAATGTGTTCGTTTTACCATAGGCAATATCACTATTGTCACCCAACCATAGGCCAAGGCCACCCTCCGAGCACCTTGACCTTGATAGAGAGAAGAATCCTAGTAGCAAACCAATAGCCAAGCAAGGCTAATGCACCAAGCAAGAAGTAACCAAAGCTGATCAGAGAGTCCAACCTAGAAAGATAGAAACAATAGACTTCAGAACTGGTGGCAACACCTTCTCCAGGACTTGCGCACAAGACTGCCAGACTACAGTGCACACAAGTGTCTCTCTGTGATTCTGAGAAGTGTGTGTAAAGTGAAGACTGGTGCCTTGTATTTAGACTAGCTTTGGCAGACTGTCTGGGCCGACTTCTCATCCTGGGTACTAATTAATTCATATAAATTATCTCTCTTAGCCGACATCTCTTCTAGGGTTACATTCACTTCTTTTCTTGCTTCTGGAATATTCTAATCTTGTCAAAGGTCACAATGGAGGTTGATACCTCCCGAAGCTACCATAATATCAACACTCCCTCCTAGCTAGGGAGGTATAACTGATAATGGTCTTGAGCACAAACATACCATTCAACTGGTAGCATCACGAGCACCGTCATTATTATCCAACTGGATAATCTCCATGACAACTGGTACAATGCCAACTGATAGAACACAACCGTGTTTATCCATAGTAGTACACAACTACTCAATCCGGGACACAGTCACAAACAATGGAACATATCCACTATAGTAGCATACTTCTACTGTCTGGAGACATACAATCTCCATAGTAATCATATCAACTCATATCAACCTGCATAGAAACAATGTTATGATATAAACTGAGTCATCTGGGCCATTCTTCCACTCACATCTGTGAGATCTGGAAGAGCATCTACCCTTAGAGTAGAACATCAATGATGGGCTATCTAGACTATTCTTCTCAAGCAAGGAAGAATAATTGTCCTTGATTGTTGAACCTGGACCATTCACTTATCTGGGCCATTCCTCCGGCACTAAACAAAGTTCAACCTGGAGAGAATGAATTTGTTCTAGGGAATGACTGTTCGGACCATTTCCTAAGGAAATGACTGTCCTGCACCAACCTCCAAAACAAACCATTCTTCGAAACTACTCACAACTGTGAGCTTCGAAAGAATGATTGTCCGGAGAGGTGGACTAGTCTTTTTGACCACAACTAAGAGTGACCGTCAAGAAGAGAGACTGTCCTAGACCATTCCCCATGTTAACCATAATGGGAAATCGCTGTCTATGGTACATCAACAATCCATCGAACCATTTTCATTACAAAAATGACTGTTGGATCTAGACCATTTTCCAAATTGGAAAATGCCTGTCCGTCAGAAATTTCAAACCACTTTCCAAACTGGAAAGGAACTGCCCAAGCTGGACCATTTTCCAAACTTGAAAATGACTATCCTTAATTCAATGATATGTCATTGCTCCCTCCCAACCTGGAGAGTCATTTCTTCCCTTTTAGCTAAGGGAGTTATTTTCACGATCCCCAATTTGTCTCAAAAATATGCAAACTTTATTCTGGACAGAGGCTTTGTCAAGATATTCGCTGTCTACTTATCTGTGGGGATGTATTGGAGCTTTACTTCTCCTTCTAGGACTTTATCTCGAATAAAGTAGTATTTGATCTCAATGTGTTTCGACCTTTCACGAAACACTGGGTGTTCTGATGGCCTTATACAACTCTGATTGTCACAGTGTATTATGGTCGAATCTGGAACCTGATCAAATAATCTAGAAATCAACTTTCTTAGCCATATTGCTTCTGTACATGCCTCACATGATGCTATATATTCTGCTTATGTTGTGCTGAGTGTGACAGACTTCTGTTTCCAGCTGCCCCAAGATATCATAGCGGAGCCCACGCTGAAACACATCCCTGAAGTGCTCTTTTTGTCTTCTACACTTCCTTCCCAATCTGAATCTGTGAATCCATGAAGTTGTATATCACTGGATGATGTATATCTTAAACCATAGTTTAGTGTCCCACGGATATACCTTAAAACATGCTTTGCAGCTGTCCAATGCTCATGTCTAGGTTCCACCTGGAACTGGCTTAGTGTGTTCACGACAACGCAAATGTCTAGTCGAGTATTTACCAAATACATCAATGACCCAATCAATTGTCGATATAGTGATGGATCTACTGGATCAGAATCCGAGTCTCTTACTTTTCTTATATCTGTGGTCATAGGAGTGTCCATGGATTTGCCATCCATCATTCCGAACTTCCGAATAATCTTTATTGCATACTTTCCTTGTCCAAGGAATACTTCACCACGCTTCTGCCATACTTCTAGTCCTAAGTAGTAATGCATGAGACCAAGATCTTTCATGTCAAACTTAGAAGCTAGTTCCTTTTTGCACTGGATGATGAGAAACTCTTCACCTGTTAGGAATAGATCGTCGACATATAGTAGTAGAATCACATGTGCATTGTTCACGACTTTGTAGTAAAGATTTGGATCTGCATGACTTTTGGAGAAACCAAGTCTCATTAGGTCGCTGTCTATTCTAGCATACCAAGCTCTTGGAGCTTGCTTGAGTCCATATAAAGCTTTCTTTAGTCTGCAAACATGAGTATCTCTGGAATGTACTTCAAACCCTTAAGGTTGTTCAATGTATACTTCTTCTTCGATTGCTCCATTGAGAAAAGTTGTCTTTACATCCATCTGATGTAAACTCCATCCCATGGAAGCGACAAGAGACATGATAGCTCTAATGGAAGTATATTTGGCAACAAGAGCGAATGTTTCGTCATAATCTTCTCCCTCCTTCTGGGAGAACCCTCTAGCTACGAACCTTGCTTTATATTTATCCACGCTTCTGTCTGTTGCATGTTTGATCTTATATACCCATTTTGAAGTTACTACTGATTTTTCTTTAGGTCTAGGCACAATTTCCCATATTCATTTTTCATGATGGACTGGTGTTCTTCTGTCATGGCTTCTTTCCATTGTTTCTTCTGAACTGCCTCTTCAAACGTGGTAGGTTCTTCATCTAGAAGCTTTGTCATACATGTTGCATAGTTGGAGAATCTCTTGGGCTTCTTGCTTTTTTTGAAGGTTCCACTTGGGGCCTTGAGTCTTTCTGCTTCTTGTAGGGTAGCTTCAAGCCAAGTTGGTCGTTTCTTGGACTTAGGTACAGTGTCGAAATCAATGGTCTCACATGGTTGCATCGGATGATCAAGTTGTTCCTTTTCTTCACTTTGGTTTTCTAGAAGATATGTGCCTTCTTCAATAGGCTCTTCATACTCTTCTTCTTCTATGGATTTCTTGAAAGCCATCTTTTCATTGAAGGTCACGTCTCTGCTGACTTCAATCTTATGTTGTTCTGGGATATAGATTCTATAAGCCTTGGATGATTCACCATATCCCACGAATATGCCCGTCTTTCCTGAGGGTTCTAATTTATTCCTTTTGTCCTTGGGAATGTGAAAGTAAACAGGGCATCCAAAGATTCTTAAGTTTTCCACATTAGGTTTCTTCCCTGAGAAGGCTTCTTCTGGAGTCATGTCCTTCAATATGCAGCGAGGACTTCTGTTCTGAACATATATTGCTGTCATGGTTGCTTCTCCCCATAAGAACATAGATAAACCTTGATCGTTTAGTAGTGCCTTCACGATTTCTTCAATAGATCTGTTCTTCCTTTCTGCTACACAATTTTGTTGAGGATTACGAGGAACAATCAACTCCCTCCTAATCCTTGCCGATTTGCAAAAGGCAACGAATTCCTTTGATGTGTACTCTCCTCCATTATTTGTTCTCAAGGTCTTGATTTTCTTGTTTCTGAGGTTCTCTATCTCTGCTTTGAATTTTTGAAACATGTTGAATACTTCGTCCTTTGTCTTCAGAAGATATAACCAAGTCTTTCTTGAGTAATCATCTATGAAGATTACGTAGTAAAGAGAACCTCCTAGAGATTTGATTAGCATCGAACCGCAAACATCTGAATGTATTAGATCTAGAATCTCCTTAGATCTATTTTTGCTACTTGGGAATGATTTCTTGATATTCTTTCCAAGAGCACATCCCTTGCAAATTCCTTCATGTGTAGACTGTAATTCTGGTATTCCTTCAACCATCTTTTTGAGAAAAGACAATGCTTGATAGTTAATATGAGCGTACATTCTGTGCCAAAGTTCATTCGGATTGACTTCATCATGTACAAGAGCTTCTTCATTTTGTTCTAGTAGTCTATATAGATTTCCTTCACGGGTTCCAATAACCCTAGCATTCTCTATGCTGGAGTCTTTTTGCCAAGATAACACTTTTCCATCTACGAAAGCTATTCTGTTTCCTTTGTCTTCTAGGCAAGACATGGATACAAGATTCTTTTCTAAACCAGGTCCATATAAGACATTGCTCAAATGAACATTGTTACATGTTTTCAATTTGACGAAGGCTTGTCCAAATCCTTTGACTGGGTAAGTGATTTGTCTCCAAGCTCTACCTTGTATGATGTCTTTCTTTCATTTAGATTTGAGAGTCTGGCTTGATCTCCCGTCATATGCCTAGAAGCTCCACTGTCAATTATTCACATGTCATCTTCAATCGTTCCTGTGAGTGCTGAGTAGTGTAGATGACTAGTCTTTTCGTTCATGACTTCGGTTGACTGGTGACTGGTTATGCTTTGATCCAAAACTTCAACTTTGACGTTTCTGTCTTTTGAGAGTGCCAAGAGGTGCGCTGGACTAAGGCGCACTTGAATACCTTCTTCTTGAGCGAGATGTTCCATCATAAGGTGTTGGATCGAGGTTTTAGGGTTTTTGCAACTGCACCTGCTAATAACCCTAGTGGTAGTGTCTTGGAAGCTGCTCCTGCTAGTAAACCCTAGCGACAATTCTTCAACGAGCTTAGTATCCTAATGGCTATGCTTCCTTCCAACGGTTATACTGAATGAAGGAGGTGTGGGCCCATAACCTGTTAGAATGTGCCCGTTTTACCATAGACAATATCATTATTGTCACCCAACCATAGGCCGAGGCCACCCTCCGAGCACCTTGACCTTGACGGAGAGAAGAATCCTGGTAGCAAACCAATAGCCAAGCAAGGCTAATGCACCAAGCAAGAAGTAACCAAAGTTGATCAGAGAGTCCAACCCAGAAAGATAGAAACAATAGACTTCAGAACTGGCGACAACACCTTCTCCAGGACTTGCGCACAAGACTGCCAGACTGTAGTGTGCACAAGTGTCACTCTGCGATTCTGAGAAGTGTGTGTAAAGTGAAGACTGGCGCACTGTATTTATACTAGCTTTGGCAGACTGCCTGGGCCGATTTCTCATTCTGGGTACTAATTAATTCATATTAATTATCTCTCTTAGCCGACATCTCTTCTAGGGTTACATTCACTTCTTTTCTTGCTTCCGAAATATTCTAATCTTGTCAAAGGTCACAATGGAGGTTGATACCTCCCGAAGCTACCATAATATCAACACAACACACCCTCTATAAAGGCACCCATAGATGAGACAATATGAGCCCTTGTATGTCATGAAACCCACTGACCAATGAAGTCTAAACCCATATCCACCTCATCATCCACTACATGACCTTCAAGGGGCACCCTTTGGAGCATCCCCTACTTGAGGGTTTTGGTGTACCCAATAGAACTTTTATGACACCCCTCCCATACCTAAACTTGGTCAATTGTATAGGGTCTTTGAGCACTTGTTTAATTTTATGAAGTAGTTTTGATGCACATGTTTATGTGCCTTGTTTATTAGATGTGGTTTCAGTTTCCATGGTATTTTGACTTGAGATCCTTGGAGGGTGTACCCATCTGTTTTGCAGGACCTTGTTTGGTGGACAGTTTTGGAGGAACAAGCCTAGCTTGGGCTTCCATGGGGCTTGAAGCCCACAGGTTGATTGCCAAGGGCCCACATGCCAGATCATGATGACTTGCCTTTGAAGGCCTAGAAGACACCCTGGAAGACATAACTTAACACTCACATGCCAAACGATTTTCCTAGGAGGGGCAAAACGTCACTTCTTGAGGTTTGATGTCACCTAGGGTTGGGGTTTGGAGGTGATGGAGGTATTGCAAATTGACACATGGCACATTTTGAAGGAAGAAGGCTTTGAATCATGAAGAAGAGGTTTGGATGAATGACAAGTGGCCTTTGGAGGCCTAGCCATGCTTCCCCAACTCCAACGACTTGCTCCAAGTGCCAAAACGTCCCCTAAAGGGGTGGCGCCTGTTGAATTTTTAATGATGGCTCAAACGCATGTAGGTTTCTTTTCAATTTAGCATGAACTTGAACCATAAACAATGCAACAACACAATAGCTGCAGTAACCAAGATCACAAGAAGAATAACCATGCACAAGACACAAGAAGTTATCCTGGGAAAACCCTTCTCCACCAAGGGAAAAACACAACAACCCTTTACTATATTGCCAAGAGAAGAACCCTCTCCACAAAAAATCCTAGCGCACACAAGAGGGTGCTCTATGACGAAGAAAGATAGCGCATAAGAAGTGCGCACACAATTTCATCTCTCCAAGTTAAGCGTTGAATGAATGAGATATGATCCACAATGCGGTTGTATCTCTCTAATAAATACATGACCTAACTCATCAAATAGATGTGTCTATTGGCACAATAGGGCCGACTTGTACACCTCAATAATATAATTAATCTTTTACATAATATTAATTATTTTTACACAGTAGGACCGACTTAGGGTTTCACAATAGTCTTACTCTTTGACAATATAGCAAGGGGTCTCACACACATCCTCTAGTGCTCTGCCACTAGGGACAAGTCCACATGTGCTCAACCATAAGGGATGTCACTCTCAAACAAATCAACTCAACTAAATCTATAGGAGTACGAACTGGAGAGCCATCTCAAGTCAACTCAACTAAGTCCATAGGAGTACGACAAGAGACCATCTCAAGTCATCTCAACTCAGTCCAGAGGAGCACGACAAGAGACCAACACAAGTCATCTCAACTCAGTCCAGAGGAGTATGACTCACCTATCACATAGGCATTCTCACATATCATCTCAACTCAATCCAGAGGAGTACGATTTGGAGAATGTCTCATGAAGCTACAATCATCAACAACGCCATCTTGTTTTAGGGTTTCTAATGTGTAAAAGTGAAAATTAAATATTATATTTTGGTTTAAGGGATAAGATAAAGGTTGTTGACCCCTTATCTTATGTTTTACCCTTTGAATGTGGACAAACTATGTTTTAAACTTTTTGTATAAATAGAGATCATGTGAATCTCATTTCATAACATAATTCTCACATTGTGAGTAGTATTTGGCTGAAATTTTTACTATTCTTGGGAATTATGGTGTTTCTCTCTTGTGCACTTGTCTTTTGGTGATATCTCTTGGTGAATATTGGAACTAAAGTGGTGCCCCGCCCTTTGAGGCTTATTGTCATGATCATGGATGATGATTGCTTGGTGAAACTAGGGTTTGATCTCTCTCTCTTTCTTGGAATTGGTAAGGAAAATCTACACTTGTAAGTTGTTTCTTGCTCTTTCTTGGTTATTAATGGTTGAAACCCTAGGAGGAGTCTGTTGGATACACCCTCCACTAATGCTTCATCTCATTGCTAAGTTTTTCTTGAACAAGGGTTGGCATACCTTAGATTTACTCTAGTTTGGTTGGCATACACTAGGGAGTAAAAGGGCTTACACCCCTAGGGTCTTGGTTAATCTAAATCTTTATTTTAAGACTCCATTCACTTAATTTTCTGAAGGCACTAATCTGATTTTTGCATTGGTGAAATAAAATAGCGCATTGGGAAACGTGAATTTTTGCCATTTCAATTTTCTGCAATTTGGGTTTTTTTCCTTGTGCTTAGTGCACCTCTTAGCCACTAGGGTGTCCCCTCAAAAGGGGTGTTTCTTGCTGCTGTTATAAAACTTCATCTACAACCATTAGGGCTGCAGAAACCCTAACTCTCTTTCATTTATAACTTACTTTTCAATCGTCAGAAGTTGCTAAGAGTTTGCCACATTTATCTACTTGACCTAGTGCAACTTTTGGGTGGATTCTTTGTGAGTTTTGGTGGTTGGATTTGC